>JAOBAT010056090.1:4400-27546 GCA_026413305.1 Hydrozoanthus tunicans | reverse complement strand
CCTTGGTTTTGTGGTCACGCCAGGAGATATTTTGGACTCTCATAAGTAATCTGGTGTACGTGCCGTCTAGACGGTCTAATTATAATTTCGCATTTTGTCACTGGCTAACATGTTTTCTACGATGAAAAGACTGTTTTTTTGCAAGCAATAAATATGGCAGCTGATTTATTGTTGTGTGACATTTTCAAAAGCGTGAAACCTGTCTCTCTTACAGAACATGGTTTTTTCGCTCTCGACCAATCAGCGCGCGAGTTTCACTGGGGTTATTTTATAATACTAGTTACCGTTACCACTAATATTCCACCAAAACAGATAACAACGATAACAAACTAAAAGTGTAGCATAAATAACAATGATGGCGGTTACAGTAACAAAGCTGTAGGCAACATAAGAACTTATCTTACTTGCGTGACGATTCTCCCGTTCGATACAAAAATGCGTTCAATGTACTTCTAAGATCTTCGCTAATTTTCTCTTCACTACGTTTTCTTAAAAAGGCATCAGCTTCGTCGACAAACAACAGCAACCTTTGAACAACAAGAAACAGGATTGGAAATAGTTAATAAAATCACTTGAACCCATTATGGTACGGTACCCAACCCTCACTGGACCATTAAAAGCTGTTAAATCTTTTGCACCTTGTTTAACTTTTGCTTTTCTTTATTTCGCTGAGCTTTCAACATTTAAGCCGAAATTTGCAATTGTCAATATCCTAAAAGAGATTACATGCTATAATCAATTAAGAAACATTAATAAAGCATTAACGAACTTTTTTTCTGGGCCCGGTTCCTCAAAACCACAACTAACTTAATCAGTCCTGGCTTAATACAAAATTCAAAGTAACTTCCTAAAAATTAAAGGTTTGTTATGTTAACGAAATTCTGTCCGGTTTCATCAATAAAACAAACAAATCAATTTCAATTTCAATATTCAGTTATAGCATACAAATGAAATACAAAAGAAAATCACGATGCAGCTGCTTTAAATAGTTTAAAAGCCGGTAAATTAATCTAACGACGACTAGTTTCTATAGAATTTATAAGACAAAGTGAAAAACCACTAGGTACAACTATCACCCCTTCTTAAATTAATTGAAAACCCAACAGAATCATTTTAATTCTTATCATTCAATTGTTTGTTAAACGTGTTCGAAATGGGGTAGAATTATGATTTTTTTTAACCAATTTCAATAACGCAGCCCTTACCCCCTTCTTGAACTAGAGGCCCAATCAAATACTTTATGCATAGCCGTTACTCCCTCCTTGCCCATCGGCACTACGTCACCACCAGTCATGATGGCGTAATCCATGCCAGAATGCTTTGCGAGACTCTATAAAACAAATGAGGAACAGTCAAGAAATAGAATATATAAAATAACTTACCGAGACTTCTTAAACATGGAACAAGAATCCTACCATTCTAAATCCAACTGATTTTGCGGCTCTTTCCAACTGCAGAGAAAAGCTGAAAGCGGCTATCAATCAATTTTGGAAGGCTGTTTATGATTCGTTTTTGGACAGTAGGCAGTATCTAAACTAATTCCTTTCTTGAGCCTGCGTGGCCATTCTGGCTGGTGTTTATCTCCAGTTTCCGTAGTACTAAATGGGAAGGACAGTAACCAATCACAGGTTACCTCCCAGCAGGGCTGGTACTCATTTATATGGCTGAGTCGACGTGAAGTGTCTTGCTCAAGGACACAACACAGTAGTCTGACTTAGGATTACGAGAAGAACTAGTGACACTCTAACAGCTTGGCAACTGAGCCGCCGACAAGTATAACACACCAACAACACTTATGGATATAAACAATACTTTAATACCTTGGCAAACATTGTCTTGCCAGTGCCAGGGGGGCCATAGAACAAAAGATTCCTGTACATTCCTCTATTGCGCTTTGTATTTGATGTAGCCACACTGATTTCTCGTAAATGTTTCTCCAAATTTGGCTGCATAATTTAAAAAAGAAAATGTTACTTTTTTAACAGATTGTTAAACACGGTTAATGACGAAGTATAATTATAAACCGTTCACTTATCACTCTAATTGAGAACTCAGCGGAAAGAAATTCAATGACATCAAAATTTTTACCTTTAAAACAATCCCTTGGAGTGTCTGCTTCGGGTCAACAAAGTATTTCTTGACTGTCTAAAAATATAAAACAAGAATTGTGTTACAATCAAATGTTCATTTCTTCTCTCAATTACGTATAGTTGGACCCCGATAATTCGAACTTGGAAAATTCCAAGTCCCCGCTAATTTGAAATAAAGTTAAATTCCCTTGGTTTTAGCCCACTTTTCTTAGTCCTTTTACCTGACAGACAATTCGAAATTCGATAATTTGAAGTCCCCGCTAATTCTAAGTAACTTCTGTTCCCATGGACCGGATTTTACTCTGATAAAGCAAAGTTAAGCTACTGGCTGAATGAAAAAGAACAGACGCTGTCGGAAATTGGTGCATTTATCAAATAATTAATTACATTTTATAACAGTTCGTATTTCGACGTGAAAACTCTTCACAGCTCGTTAATCCCTTTATAATTGTCTAAAGCAGTTCATAGCGCATTCTTAAATCCCTTTACGCGGATACATTAAAATTTCGACATGATGAAAATTCAGAGACTAACCATCTTTACATTGGTCACTTTCATACTTTTTTTCTTAGAAATTAAAAAAAAAATGTTATGTTGATGAAAACAATTGAAATATGTCCAGAGACAATGAACTGCTCACTAATAGGTGAGAATAGAGCAAATAAAGCTATTCAAGGGCGAAAATGGCTTATTTGTTCTTGACCCTAAACAATTAGCACAAACAGCCCGCGTAACATAGGCTTAAACTTTCCAGCAGTACTGTATATTATAGAGGTACCAGAAAATGTGGGGAGAGGGGGGGGGGGGGGAAGAGGGGAGGTTAGTGGAGCTATAGGCCCCCCCCCCCATCTAAACATACGTTTTTTCACGTTCTTTTTTCTAAAAAGTATATGATTGGACCATGAAGAGAAATGCGAATGCACTATAAAATTTAATTTTTTCTAGCCTTCCCCCTACTTAAAATGACGCAAACAAGCCAACACTTGCAGGGGTTTTAGTTTTGATGTATGAAACGTTGAAAAGAACAAATGACTCAATGGAAAAGTCGTTTTCCAAGGTGGCTGTGTTTTACCGGCTAGTCCAAGATTGGTAACAAAGTTATTGTCCTTTACTGTTTCTTCAGATCTAAAAGTTTGTAATTCCGTCTCTGAGAGAATAGTTGAACGTTTAGGTGTCGTTACCTGTATAGGGTGTTTGAGAGCAGTGACCGGAGTAAGTCGAGACGTTTCTCTTACTAACGATGGTTTTCCTAATCGTGCCTCAATAAACCTGTGTAAAACAAAATGCTGCTTAGAGATGGATCAAATGGACTGCCAAGCACCACATTCATTGTCAGGTCACTCATGGTCAAACTCAAAAATTTAATTGTCTACCACAGCCCTAAATGTAGGAATGCCATTCTACCTGGCCTTTATATCCTTATAGTTACACTAACATCTTAAGCCTTCAAGAGTTCTCTTCGTTTGGTTGGTAGAGTGACTCAAGTTACTCAAGTATCATAGCCCAGGGGGGTGGGGTTAAACCTGAAACTACCTGAGGTTAGTTTCAGTATAGGGGTGCCTGTTTAGGACAAATTGACCCCTGTTTAGAACAAAAATAATTTTAAATGTCTTTTAATACCCTATTTAGGAGTTCTAATCATGCTCTCTACTTGAGAACTTTCATAAACAATTATTTACTTTAGATTATTTGATATGCAATGCTATTTAATTAGTGCCTGAAAAGTCACTCTTATTGCAAGTTTGGGAACCGGGACCAAGGTTGCAGAAAACAACTATCCTGTTTAGGGCATCATTATCTAAAATCTAGTGTCCAAGGATAACAGAATACCCTGTTTAGGGCAGAATTGCCTTGATTTGTAAACCATGTTTAGGATATGGGGAGCTCAAAAACCCTACCCTTTCCAGCAGCACTTCCCTGTATAGTCAATATATGAGAGTACCCCCCCCCCCCTCCATCCAGGGGTAGTAGTTTGTAGCTGCACTAAATTGCTTTTAAGTTTTCAGCACGAATCACTTCTCTCTTGTTAAAGGTGAAAAATTTTTAGCTTTTTTCCTCCAATTATTAAGTGCCCCTCCAATTTAAGCACCTGAAGGATAAAACAATTTTTCGTACCCCAATTTAAGAGCCAATAAAATCTGAAATTATTTTTTTCTGGCGTTTAAATTAGAACAATTATGGTATTAACTAAAGGTTAGTTAGTTCATTTGCATTTGAAGGGCTAATGTTTTGAGCTAGTCTAACCAATTACTTAACTTAAGTTTCTTGTTGCTAATAATAAGAACTCCAAGGACCAACACTGAGAGAGGCATTACCTGCTATGTACTTTTCACCACAATGTGTAGCCTCATGCTCATTACACTTAAGCTACACAATGTGCTTCAGAAATAACTCCTAATAGAAGAGGAGAAGATACAGAGCGAAATGGGAAAAAGACAGAAGATGCATTCCTGGAGAGATAACAAAGCAGCCTCCTACACATTTATTGGCCTCACCGGGTATCACTGGAGCCCCCTCTGCCCCAGATAACAACCGTATGGAAAATTATCTATGGTCAAGACCAAATTACAGGTACCTACACTAAAAGGAGGGAACCATTTATTATCTAGCTAATACCTAGCTCCGACCCCGGTGCCATGCTTTGCAGTGTAGATACCCAATGCAAGTAATGTGAGTCCAGCTGCCTGTGGTGATCAGACAAAAATAATGAAATATAAAAAACTTAAACAACCACATAGTATTACAGAGTGGTCATAAAAAATAAATAATGAAATGGAATAATTTTATCTTATATCAAACTTAGTTTTGTTAAATATTCTAACTATAAAGATAAAACACTGGACATTGAGGAATGATAAAAAAAATTTGCACAGACAGGTCTGTGTTCAATATGAAATGTTGTTATACCATCACAAAGCTTACTAGCAAAATAGCAGTCGTAGGGACCTTTAACCAACTTGCCATGAAAAAAAAACTATGGAGAAAAACAATTTTCTTTACATTGACACAAAGAAAAAGGAATGAAACATGAGCAGTATTGCCGCATAGCATAGCTATATGACTGCTTCCATAATATAGTTATCACTGAATATCAATTCAGTGAAAACTTTTCTTAGTTCCCTTAATGTTTCTAAACATTCTTTTTAAAAATATTTTCTTACTGTTGCAGATATCTTGTCCCAGTCAGAGATGAAATTGTTAAAACCTGCTCCAAGAATGCTACTTGCTGTTCTATTATTGGTAGAAAAAAAGACACCAAAGATATGGCAAATTATTAAAGGAAATATGTCAGGTTGAAACAGGGAAACAAGTTTTAAGTTTTGTAGAGAGAATTTACTCATTCAATACTTGTATTTGTTCATGTTTTCATTCACATGCATTCAATGCAAAGATGGGAGAAGAAAATTATTCGATAAATTCATAAAAGCAAAGAAGAGCAAGAGGAGCCAAAATATTGAGTTAAAAGCTATTGAGTTATAATGCAGACAGAGTCTAAAACTCACAATTTGTCAGAAAAACAACCTGTCCAAAGAATTGGTGAACATAAAAATTGGGCATTTTAAAGAAAATGTTGAATAAAGATCTGAGCACCCAAGAGTGAATAACTTATTTCAAGTCTGTTCCTTTCTTCACAAGTTTATGAAGTACTCAAGCATGAAACCAACTTACTTTATTGACTGTAGAATTGTTTCTCGTTGTTCTGCAGCTTTGACCCTGATCTTTTCCAGCCGAATATCTTTGTTTTCTCGCTCAATTTGTGCTCTGTGTTAGAAAAACATGAAAACTTTAATAAAACCTTAAATATTCTTAATGATGATAAAAAGATTTTGATAGAAATGCCTATTAACATATTCTGGTTCCCAATCCACCAAGGGTACATTCACTAATAGGTATCCATTATTATCTCATAGATTCTGAGGTTGTCCCTTTCAAATAGTTTCACCAAAAAATTAGATTAAGGATAGAAGCTAAGCTAGAGCTCTGGGTTAAATCCTCTCTCAAGCCTAGTGGTCCATCAGACAGGCACTTATCTCTATTTTCCAAAGTTATAAGTAGATTAAAGCCCCGGCCCTGACTCCCCCTGGACAGGACACTGTAATCCATCGCAAGTTAGCCCCAAGCAGAACTTGTACTCATTCGTACAGCTGAGTCAACTGGAACAAGTAGGCTTAAGTGTGTTGCTCAAGGACACAACACATTGGTCTGACCACAAGTTGAACAAGCTAACTACTTTGCTACTGCACTGCCAATCTTAGTGAGAGAAAAGGCTGTTACCTATCTACTTTAACTGTTTGTTTAATTAGTAGTTTAAAGGGAGTAAAAGCAGACAGTACTTAGTCCTTCATGCAACCCAGCAACTGCACTAATCGAGCAGATTTACAGCTGGTCCTATTTTACTGCAACAGCACTGAAACTGTAGGTAAGAGTTCTTAAAACGCTTCCTTTACTTCTTTACAAATCCTCTTATATTGAAACAGTTTATAAATTGGGAACTCAAGGTAAAAAAAAAGTTTCCCAGCCACCATCTTGAGTGTGTGTGCATGAAAATCAACAATAAATGTCAAAAGGAAGCAAGGCAGCCAAGCCAAAAAATTAAACCAAAAACAGAAATGTGGTAGCAGTTACAAGCACTGTACTTTTGGTATTGCAAGAACTAGAACTACAGAAAGTGAAATTTTCATTACAATAGTTCTTAACCCTACTTACTTTCCTTTCAGCTCAGCTTCAAGACGCTTCATTTCATTTTTATGTTTTAGCTCAGCCTCATATTCGATGGTGGCTACAAAACACAAAAAAGAAAGATTTAAGAATTGATTTGTACCACTGACTATCATGCTTTAAAAGGTAACCGGTGACCTCACCCCACCGCCATTTTACCCCAAATCTGTAGTCATGTTGCACCAATTCTGGTCAGCCATGTTTCATTGACTAACCATTGATAAAATTTCGATCATCAAAGAGGAGAAAAGTTTTCAAACTTAATCTGATGCAAAATACTAATTTTAACTTATAAGGTGGGACAGCATGATCAGAAGTGGAGCAACATGACCCTGGGGTGAGATGATATAAATTCCCTCAAACAAATGGCACAACTCCAGAACTACAGCGAAAACACCCTCCCATCAGAAAAACCTCAACAACAACAATGTCATCAAGAGATTATAAAAAGCTAAGCTATTACTTGTAGATATCTTTGCTGCTTTTTATATAATGATTTGCTTTTCTGAATAAAGTAAGTTCTTATCATACATGTATCTAGAAGTACTAGAATTACAGACATGTATGTGAAAACCGACAGTACATAACTAACTTCTTGCCCTATAAATGCAACAAATAAATATAACCAATAAAGTGTACAATATAAACTGCATACATTTAATTTGTTTGTAAAGTCTTGTAATTGACCACACTAAGGTACATCAACAATTCATATCCATTCATTCGTTACAAACAGAGCCAAAGTTAGAAAAATATGAGCAATAAATACTGTGATTAAAATGATTGCTAAAGAAAATCTACATTATAATGACTCTTAACAACTTCAAGAATAATTTGGTGAGTTTGTTAGGTCACTGCCCAATAATAATGATTAATAATAATTTAAAAACAATAATGGCTTGCAGACAACTACAAACAGTCCCTAATGTTCCTATTTAGGAAGTTGAAGCTGGTAAATCAAGATGATGGATGTGCAAGAACTACTGTTTTTTTTTTCCTAACCCCAATTCTCACATGTTTACTCTTTCTGTCATCTTGATTTTACCAACTTCAGATGAACTAAAGAAGAAAAACAGGGGTTGTTCTTAATCATAGTCTATATTGCACACTACTTCCAATAGGTAGCTCTTTTCCTTTAATAATAACTAAAAAAACTACTTAAACACAGAGTAACACATCTTACAGCTAGCTGTATTACTAAAAAAACATGACTAATAAATTAATAACTATTTAAAACTAACAGAATTAGCTTATTAGACTGTAATTAAGCCAAGAATAACAAACAAATGTACCATAAAAACTGCATAAAGAGTATGACAACAGTAATGAGTACCTCTTCTCATTGCTTCTTGTTTCTTAACAGACTCTTCTTGTTTAGCAAGATTATGTTCCTGCATTTGTTTCTGAAGGAAATGAAAGAAAATCACTTAATTAATATACAGAACAAAACTAGTGAAAAACATACTACAGTCAAGCCTCTATAAAGCGACCACCATATGGATTTTGAAAAGTGTCACTTACATAGAGGTATTAAATACAGCTAGCAGTTTAATAATGTATAAAAATTGTGACTTTTGAAAGTGGCTGCTCTAGTCTAGAGGTCAGACTGTACAACAATTATTTATCGGCTTTCATAACCATTCATAATAAATTTCTGACCTCTCACTCACTCCCTTCTTAGTAAGGAGGAAAAGTGAAGGGGTAAGTGATAAAATTAAGCCTCTGATCTTTGACTCAACCACTCTACAATTACTGGCATTAACTTAGGTATACCCACAAGTTTAAAAAGAACTTGGTAAAATGTGTCATCATGTCAAAATATCTCTAGAATCTATACAAAAATGGCTTCTTTCAACCAACCTGTTGAACCAACTGGTCATCATATCGCTTTCTTGCAAGTTGGTCTTGATACTGGGCTCTCTACAAAAGGTTAAAGGAGAAAAAAAATCACAGCCTATCTAGAATGAAGTTACATCAATTGTGTAAATTTTTTTTTCTATTACAGAGGCAGGACTAATTAGAAATTTCGTAGTTTAGTTAAATGCTTGACATTTCATCTTCAGTGGAAGCAAACAACTATAGGGGGGACACATATACAATTGAAATTTTAGTATTTTGTTATAAGATCTGAAACTCCTATTCACAAGTTATTATAGTTAATCAAAAATTTTTGGCCACCCCCCCCCCCAGTTCTGCCATCCATGCATTTTTTTACAATCTGAACCAGTCTGATTTTGATTGAGAACAGAGTTTGTTTTCATAAAAAGTTTGAAAAGACTCAAGTAGCAAACCTGTTGATGTTGCTTCGTTTCGGCTGACAGAGTTTTTCTTTTTTCTTCTTGCTCAACTCTTGCTCTGTCCGTTTGCATCTGTTCAATATGGGCTTCATACTCCTAATATTAGATGTAAAAAGAGGATATTACACGGGTAGACACAGACTAATTTCATCTTTTGTGAAAGAATAGTTAGTAAAAAGATGTAAAGATACCAAAATAAACAAAAGAAATAATATATTATCATTCATCCTGTGACTCTAACCTGATTTAATTTTTTTACTTTAAAGAGCATATGACACGAAATCAGTTTTTCAATTTTCAAAAAGTATACAACAAAAAACATTGGTTTGCCAAGTTTGAGAAACATACGATGAAAGTACGCCAAGATACAGTGTGTAGAATTTTAAATTTTTCCCGCTAAAAGTGTTCCCTCCAAAAGACCAACAATATGACGTAACAGCTCACAAGCATCTCTTCTCAGTCCATCTAAAATGGTGCCACCAAGTAAAGAGATAAGTCAATTTTAAAACATCCATTACTGCTAGAGTTCTTGATAGAAACTCTATTAGTTACAAATATCTTAAAGTCAATTTTAGATGGACTGAGATGAAATGCACGTGACCTGTTACATCATATTGTTGGTATTTTTGGGTGGATGCTTTTAGCGGGAAAAATTCAAAATTCTACACGCCATATCTTGGCGTACTTTCATCAGATGTTTCTCAAACTTGGCAAACCAATTTTTTTTATAGTATACTTTTTGAAAATTGAAAAACTGATTTCATGTCATAGGCTCTTTAATACCCTAGGAGTCATATCCAAGAAAGAATTTTCAAATGACAAGGTTGGTCTATTATATTGCAGAAATACCTTTATTTCCTTTTGTTTTTCAAGCTGTTTTGTTGTCTCCTGCGATCGAGCTAAATCCAAAGCTTCCTTGGAGTGTGCTAAAATACATATGTAATACAAGATAAATTTCAAACAAAAACAAAACATAAACAAACTTTGTTTCTTGATAGTTTTTAAAGTACCTTGAACCAACTAACTTCTCCCCAGGGAAAACCCAGCAAGAATGCATTTTTTAATAACACAAACACATACAAACGTGAACACAGTTAAAAATCCCAACTAGTTGGGGGCAGTTTAGTTGGCTATCTACGAGCATGTTGGATTTGACTCTGGGATCACTGAAGATGAGTCTGGTCTTCATCCGGTTGGGGGTCAGAGTGGTATTTGAACCCTGCATCTTGAAACTAACTGCCCAGCCTTGCTGCCCCTATGCACATGAGCTGCTTGTCGGGACTTTAGGGTAGGCATTTTATTTGAGATAAGGCTTAGGGTAAGGGTTATTAGTGTTTAAATTTACAAAGTTTTGAGTTTGTAATTTAAAATAGAAGATATTTTTTGTTACAATCAAACTTTGCAATTTATAGTAAACATGTCAGAGAGGGGACTAGGTTCTTATATTAGGAATGTGTTAAACAAATGTGGCTGATTTACTCCAGTGGCTGATGCAACATTATGGAGATTACGGTAAGCTACAGATTCAGAGGCTAAGAGATCAAACCTTGACTGATAAGTGAGTACAAAAATTGTAAATTGAATCAAAAGAATATTGAACTGACTACAAGCTAACGGCTTAGGGTTGAAATACAAGTTTAACCTGAAAACGGATTTACCTGCAACAAATACAGAATGTCAAACTATGTTCTTCGTATCTCCAAGCTCTACCTTTTCTTAAAATTTTCTTAAAACCTGAAACTTTTTTAGCTTTCTCAAATATCACCTTACAATAGAGTACATGTACACAGTACAGTTCAACAAGTGCTTCTCGAATGTTAATGATGAACATATGTATTTATAGACATATTTACTACACCTATGTCTAGGGACTTACGTGATTTTTCCAACTCTCGGGCTGCCTTTGCAGCTCTCTCGAGTCCAGTTGGATCAAAACTCTGCCAAACGGCTTTCCCTCCTTTGCCCTCCTTTGAATCCTTTCCTTCATCTTTACCGCCATCATCTCCTCCTCCACTGGGTGGAACGGGCAACAATGGTGGCGTATCTCCCGGCGATGGGGGCTTATTGACGCCAAACAGCCAAGACATAGCAAATATTCAATAATCAACAGCTCCCTTACAAAAATACCAAGCTATTTTACTAATTTTTGGTGAAGATGACGAAAGTTGAAAACCGCACGTGCAAAATCAGCCGGCAAGTCGCCTCGCTTTCAGTATTGATAGCAAAACCGCTGACCAGCTGTTGTCTCGTATGACGTCATCGACGGATCTGAAAGCTGTACTTTGTTGAGGCAGGTCAGGAGGAAGCGTAAACTCTGAGATTGTTCGTCTGAAATTTTGGAGTTGTTTTCATAAAAGATTAAGAAAATGTGAGTAAGCTTTGTGTCCACCATTGAACAATAATTTTTCTCAATTTGAAGTTAATCTTTTGTTTTGTCAGTTTCTTCGCAACGATTCACTTAGAAGTACCCACTTTCAAAAACGAGCTTGTTTGCATGATTTTTATACTTTTCTGTCTTTAAGGTAAAATGTGTTTTAAATCTGCTTTCTCCCAATTAACAGGTCTTCAAAACGGTTGCAGCAAACGCAAGCGCAAGTAGATGAGGTACGGTAAACTTTTAAACTGCTTGCTTCCGTTTTGTTAAGGTGAAATAACCCCGTGTCTAGCAAGTCAGAGATTGATCGTGACAACTGCTTTTTGATATTTGCCACCCAAACACGAGTTATTGGTGGTTATTCATGTGGCAAGGAACGCAGCTCCGTAATATTAAATTCTTTATTTGTTTTATTTTTAAGGTTGTAGATATTATGAAAGTGAATGTCGACAAAGTTCTTGAACGAGATGCAAAACTGTCGGAGTTGGACAATCGAGCCGGTAAGTTCGGCCATTTTAGGTAGCAGCTTGTTTTCAAAAATGCTTGTCCGGGTATATGTGATTCAACTTGCTGAAAAGTTACTTTTTCAATGATGCGTACTATTTTAAGTGTTTTAAGAGTCAGTATTGAACTCACCCGTCTCTTGTTCAGAATTATTTGGGAGATTTCGAGAAAAACCCAAACATTTAATAGTAGACATGACTTGACAATCTTACGAGGGTTATTTTTTATACTTGACTGTATGCATTTGCTTACCCTGCGAGCAAAGTCTTCTTTTACCTTCCCCGAGAGAGAGAAAGGAAAAGAAAGGTAAAGGGGAAGATAAAAAAGGACCCTGCATGCAGGGTAGCATTTGCTTTCCTAGTAGCGCTGTGTAAAAGGCAGAGGGTAACTTTCAAATCCTTTTTAGGACAGAAGGCTTTCTTCTTCCAAATGAATGAAAACCTTGGCTTTCATCTGATCATGTGTAAAGTTGTGGTAGTTCTAGTGGAATTTTCCAGTGTGTTTCACAAGATGTAGTTTTATAGCCAGTGAATTACGTCTTTCATTTTCAGTGGAGAAAATTAAAGGAAATATTTTCAAATTCGGGTATAAGATGGTTTATACTTGACAATAGACCGATGGGGAGAAGATCTATCATTCCAGATACAGATAGACAAATTAATAGTGATAAAAATGAATGGAATAGAAGGGCTTAATATTTCTATGAAACTCGGTGAATACAGGAACAGATTTAATTATGCAAAACTAGAATAAAGATGTATACAACCTTTACAGTTTAAGTGTCATTAATTTTTTATAGATCTGTTTCATTGAAAACTTGCTATGTAGGTTCCCTGTAACCCTACCTTTGTTTGAACAATGCATGTAAGGTTTTCATGACAATTCTATTCTTAAAACTTCCTGTTGGGCTGGTGTTCCTTCAGTTTGGCCATTCATTCACTGCAAATATCCCATGCTATTTCCTTTTAGATTAATTGCAACTTTTGAAGTTGTTTTTAATAAAAATCTGCCCCACACTACACTCGTAGTTGGTTTTGAAAACAAGTTATTTTTTACAGTTTTTGACCATAATTAGACAGGTGGGTGGTGATTTCAATGATAATGATTAAAAAGGATTTTACCATTGCTGTCACAGATGCGCTGCAAGCGGGTGCCTCTCAGTTTGAAACTAGTGCGTCAAGACTTAAGAGAAAGATGTGGTGGCAAAATTGTAAGGTGTGTGCCCTTTTATTGAGGTAGAATACAAACATGCAAATTGTTTAGTCTGAGCAGCAGAAGGTGGAGAATATTAGTTTTGATCAATCAATAAGTTAAGACATAAAGCACCAAGAAAAACATGTAAGTTCGTATTTGCTGGCAGAGCAAAGTGATGTCAGCGATCATATTCCAGCAGCACAGAAAGATGACTTAGCTTTCATTTCCATATATATGGTTGGTTCAATGAGTCGGAGCCAATCAACTTTTTGTAAGAATGTTTTGAATAGCCAATCGGCTTCTTTTGATATATCTGAAGGCAAAAGCATATGAACTAGATCAAAATACTGTTCCTATCAGTTAGTGTGTTGGTTCTTTTATGTTCCCTGCTAGAAGGTAATAGATTCAGAATTTATTTTAAATTTATTTAGCATCTAATGACCTATGGTATGCCTGTTAACTGTTTTAGTCCCAAGCATGTAGTGCTCTCTAAGATCAGCAGGGGTTGAAAGGGTTAACAACTAGTTCTTTATGATAAATCCAACCCGGGAGGTGGAGGGACTCCAACCTTTTTTTGGTGGGGATGCTCGTCATACTTCTTAGGGGTAAAAATTCATAGATTTAGTACTGCTTAGGGTGCCAGAAATGATATTTTGAAAATTGCATACAGTGTGATACCTTTTAGGGCTTTCTTAACTCTCACACTACTGAAGTCAAAAACCAGAAATGCTACCCTGTTCCAGGAGCCTAATTAGGCAATGCTTGAACTTTCAATATCAAAACGAAATATATATGCTCAGTAGATTTTGGAGTCTTGTTTAAGTAAAATAACCACAGAAACATCAAGTAGAATAGTTCATTTAATTGTTTTAATCAATGATGGTAAGAAATACATGCATTATTTATATTGAATTTAGGTTTCTTTCTGCCATTACAAAGATTTTTGAATTTGCCGCCATGTTTATTGCTGCTATTGATCCTAAATATACTTTGTTGTCTGTCCTAACATTAATTAAAGTCCTCCTTTATTCTTAACTTCATAAATAATATCCTTTACATGCTGGGAAAAATTAAAATCCTAAAAACAAACGAGATGTGCAAATTTGGTGTGCTAAACTTGAGAATGAAATTCTGCATGGCATGTTACGCGACCCCCTCCCTTTGTTCTACGGCTAGTTTTACTGCATTGGAAACATTTCCTCTTTCTGCCTTCCACATGGACAGAAATGTGTTGTTCACTCAGTGGCAACAGTCTAGAATATTTAACAATTATTCCAAGAGCACGTGATGGATATATTGGTGTACATACTGGTACCTCTTAGGGGTTGGATTAAAGTTTTCCACTGAGCATCCCCATCCCAAAAAGTTTGGAGTACCCCCCCCCCCCCCGAGTTCCAGTCAGTTTATTCTCTTTACCTCATG
This sequence comes from Hydrozoanthus tunicans, assembly GCA_026413305.1. Classification (NCBI taxonomy): domain Eukaryota; kingdom Metazoa; phylum Cnidaria; class Anthozoa; order Zoantharia; family Hydrozoanthidae; genus Hydrozoanthus; species Hydrozoanthus tunicans. The sequence continues at coordinate 12,946 of JAOBAT010056090.1, read as the reverse complement.
TGGTACATATGATAAATTAAATTAGGTTTAAAAGTACTCTGATGTGTCTTCTGCAGGCCTGTTCCAGGTTCCTCTATGCAGCCATTTAATCCAGTAGAGCAAGATGTTTCATGTACTTAAATTGTATATTGTCTAAATTGCAGATGTGGGTGATTCTGATTGTTGTAATCTTGGTGATAATTGCAGTGATTGTCAGTAAGTGCTATGAATTATACTGCAAGTCAGATGCATACATATGCAGAGTTTTTGCACACCCTTGAAAGTCCTTAAAAATTCAAGGTCTTGAAAGTCCATGAAAATTGCAATCAGTGCTAGAGTGGGCTGTCTGGCCTGTGGAAGTGTAGCACATTTTGTTACAACCTTGACTGTAAAGCTTGGTTCACACTATCAATGGAAGTGGAGATGGAGATATACATACAGTGTAGTGTGAACCAAGAAAACGGAGGCGGAAATACAAGTGGAAGCTTGACAGAAGCGGAGAAAGGACTGGATTGTTCCTTTTTTCTTCTGATGTTTCTTCTGCTTCCATTTTGCTTCCATTGTCTAGTTTGTAGTATTAACCAGTAATGACGGAAGTGCAAGCAGAAACAGAAGAATGATCCAATGAAAATGCTCTTTCCAGTCCCTCCGAAAAAATTCCTGCAAACATGGTAGCAAAAAGTCTCCCTCATCCACATTTTTGAATTGACAAGACACATGAAGCAAGGCTTCCATCTCTGTTTCCATCACATCGGTTCGCACTTCGATGTTAATCTGGTAGCTTTAATCTCTGTCTCCACTTCTGCTTCCACCGCTAGTGTGAACCAAGCTTAAATGTTAAAGGCCACCAGACTGTCTCAATCTGACACCAATGTAAGGACACCTAAACATCGAAAATCAGGGTTTGACAAAATAGTGGCTTAAAGTTTTCACATGATAAGATAAGTGATAAGAACTGGGGTCCATTATCTGTTATTTTACCGTACCAAAATAATAGTGTGTTGCATATTGGTCATTGTTTTGAATCAAAAGCCTTTAAGAAGTCAAACCTCTAAGACAAACACCTTCAGGATTGGCCTTAAATGTCCATCTTAGAGAGATGTCCCTCTTGTAGACTTAAAAATGACTGCATGAGAAAAGTGTAGGGACCAAGATTTGGTGTCTGTTTTAAAGAGGTGTCTGTCTTTACTGTGTGTTTGTCTTGAGGGGTCTGACTGTATAATATTTGAATAATATATAATGTTTTTATAATATAATTTATAATATTTTTTGGTCAAATTATGGAAAATGACCATCTGCAGATCCCCCCTAACACCCCCCACTTCTCCCCTACCAAAATTTTGACACACTGAAAATATAAAATTAATTTAAGAGTAACTCAGCAAGGAGGTGAACCAATTACAAAATTCTCCCAAATTGACTTTAAAATAAAAATGTTTTTAAATATGAAAATTTATAGAGGGACTGAAATTGGTAATGTTTTTGCAAAATGAACCGTTTCCAGGAAGTTGGGGGAAAGGACAACTTTTTCATTTCCCCATAGCAACTTTTTTATTTCCCCTGAGCTAAAGAATGATGTACCATCCCTTAAATACTTTCAATTTTTTTAAAGACATGAAGTGGCATGACTCATTATTTATTATATACTAACAGCTGGATATTATTTCTTTTTCCAGTTTGGGTGGTGTCCACACAGAGTGACACATCAAAAAGTAGTCGCTAGAATGATTTACTTATGGTCAATGCAGGTTGACAGACTCACCTGGAGTTCTTCTCAACCATTTGTTTTTATTCTTTTCATTTTCTGACAAAACTTAGACAAATCACATTTTTTTCCTCTATATTACCAAGTTTTCTATCTGCATTGCATATCATGCTAATCAGACATTGCTTATAACATAATTTTTTGCCAGTTAAGAGATCAGCATTAGATTAAAACAAATCCTTAGTTTGAGGTACTGTAGTTCCAATACAGATAAATGAATAGTTGTCAAACTACAGTAATTTTTTCAAGGGTTTTTGCCTTTCTTTTTGGTTCTTTTATAGTGGGAGCCTGGGGAAGAATGACATCAAGTGATTTGGTTCGGGGAAACATAATATACAATGTTAATCTATCCCTTGAGCATAGGAGTTAGTTTTGCTGCTGATTTTACCAGGAAAGCCTGCACAGCAATATTTCCCTTTTTCGCTTTCATGTTTTACTGATGTTAATTTCACTTACTGACCTGATGTTGTGAATCTGAAAGACACACGACAAACGCAGTTCTGGTCAAGCAATCGAGAGTACCAAAAAACTAGCACAACAGTTGACAACTTCAAATAGCTCAAACTTATGCACTCCCTCAAACTTCAGATTTGTGATTATCAAATGGCAATCTTTTGGCTGACAAAAAACCATTGACACATCCAAGGCACTTGAGTGCCTTGTTAAAACTTTCCTTTTATTGGTAAAGCCTTAAGCTACAATCAGAAATCTATCAAAAAATAGGTTTAAAAGAGTTGTTAATCCATAGAATAATTACACAAAACGAGTAGTTTGTCAAGAGGCAAACTAGGCAACTTGAAATCATTGAGGGGGGTTTCTTTATAGTGACAGCTTGTGTGAAATGCATAATTATATTCCCAGTTGTGGCCTGCAATCCTTTCAGCATTTCCCCCTCCTTGCCCCAGATATCATCCTATGGTTAACCCTAAATAAGTGTAGCTCATGCAGGGCTTGCAGATTGAGGGGAGTGAGAGCATCACTTGCACAAAACTGACCTAAGGAGAGTGATTAATTGCTCACCTTTTGCCCAGGAATCACTCAATCCATGTTATAGGGAAGTACAGCCTTAGCAATGTGTTGTGATTTGTCCTATTTGCATTGGAAAAATTCATGTGCAAATACTTCCACAATAACAATGAGAATGATCATTTAAGCATGTTTACTGTCTGGTGGATGACTTCATTGCACTTTTCAACTGTCTAGTGAATACTGTTGACACATTAGTGTTTCTGATTTAAAGTATTTACTTACGTTTTCTTAAGTTTTCTAATATACAGTCAGTTGTCAGTGTGAGTGAAAGTACTTCAAATTCGGATGAAATCTGAAGTAACACTGGTATCAGGGCAGTGGTGCAGTCTTCCCTTGTATGAATTTCTTTAAAGCTCTTATCACTTGGAAAAGACAGGTCATCTATACTAGCTTAGGTGAGCTTTTTGTCACTCCTCATTGATTTCAAATGGTAAGCCCAGCCATGTCTACTGTGGTTTAGAGAGTTTAAAACATTGAATGTTTAAGTCTGCTTGATGTGTACATACAGGGTTGCAAAAGGAGTTATTGACAGTAGTACATTCTCGTTTGCCAGCACTCAAGTGTCGTTTTCACATTTCCTGAAAACATCCCTTTTGGAAACCCTCTTACCTAACTTTTATAAAAGAATGATAGAGGATCATATAAAAAAAAATAAACGTCTTGATGCTTTAGAAAGTTCATATCAGACGATAAATTGTTCGAAGACATTTCTAGGAACCAAGATCAGTTTTCACACGTTCCAGGGAGTAGTTGCAGACAACTTGAATGGCAGTTGTGATGCACTTCTCTTCTGCTGTTGGAGTGTGATGAATTTTGTCTGTTGGAGAAGAATAGGGTGCTATATTGACCAAGAGAAATATGAGACATTTATTAGTTCTAGATCATTATTGTTGATCCAATTGAAAGCTCTAGTGCAAAAATGATGTAAGTGACATTTAACAATTTTTTCAACTCTTTCCATTTATCCCTTTTATCTCTTTAAGTACCTATGGTGGAATTTAGCCTTTCATTCACAAAGTCAGTATGTTTTTGCACTAGGCCTTCATTTAGGCAATTCTCACAGTTTTACACTGACAACGTCATATTCAGCAATGCATTTTTGGTTCATTTTTGCAGTCAAGAAGACTGTTCTTTGACTTCAATGTTCCACTCAAACCATTCCATTGGATCGATTTATCGCAGTTTGTATATATCACTAAGATGGTAGCTATATAATTATAAAGAAAAAATCAGTTTATTTTTCAAGATTTCATGTACTTCATGAAGCAGAAAACCTTTTTTCCTCCACAAATTGGGAAGATAGCTCCTGGCTCTCAATAAGCATTGGATTACTGTTTGACATGTTTTACTCTTCAAGAAAACAAGTTAGCTAACCAATACCACTGAGATTAAAGCAATTTGCTTTTGCTGACTAATTTCCATGCTTTAGAAAGGTTGAAGGCAGCTAATATAAAATTAATTTGATAAAAGTGAGACAAGAGTTTTAAGTTATCAGTCTGGGAGGGAGGACTTCCTTGAAAAGCTGGTAGGGGTGCATGATGGATGGATTTAAAAATGACCCAAAGAGGTACAACCTCATTTAATAAACAATGACTTTTGGTGTGAGTTTGCATTGAACACTAAACTTGTCCTTAAAAAGTAGGAAGTCAGTTAGAGGCCCTAAAAGGTACATGAGGGTCTCATTTTCAACCCTAAAATGTCTGTCGAGCACCCCTACCAACTTTTCAAGGGAGTCCCCCCTGGGGTTATCAGTGGACATGCACATGTATAGCTACTTTAACCAAATCAGTGTGACATTGGTTGGCTCATGTTTGTTCCAGCCTTCTAGATAGAACTCGATCCTATCTGAATGTTTACAGTTGATTTAAATCTTCTAGCTTGTTGCCTTGGGTCTTTATATATGTAGTCATTGTAATCTTAGGTATGAACAGTCTGTTGGCTCAGGTTGTTGGGACGTTCATATGAAAGCCTTGCTATACTATCTTAAGTAAGTATTGGCTTGTAAATTTTCCGAAGGCTGACCAGTTACACCAAAGAAAATAGTGTTTCATTATGCTAAGGTGGTACAAAAAACCTGTAAATAGATAATCAGTAAAAGAGGAGGTATAAAAGTTTTGACATGTTGAGTGAGTGTTGCCTTGCTGCTTGTTGACCTGTGGTTCTTAAATTTGCCTTACATAACTTTTAAGACCCTGCTTTGTGTTTATAAGATTGTAAGATTGCACTGGTCATCTTTGTGACTTGTTGCAACATTATCCCCAAAAACGTGTCTTGCATTCAGCAACTAAAGAATTACAGTTTGATTGAGCTGGGGAAAGGAGGCAATTTTTCGTGACATCTGCCAGTAATATAAAACACTGTTCAACCTGAAGACTAGTTTAAAGCTGCGACTCAAACAACTTTGACAATGTTTTTAGACTGAAAAGTTTCTTTGTCTCCACCCTCCCCCACTCCATGAAATCACTATTATACTATATGCAACTGTGATTCACAATCATGTTGATGACATCACAGGCAGCCGTAGCTTAGTGTTATTTGATTGATGGATTGAATCTATTTCACAATAGCGATTACATTGCCTGAGTACAGAGTATATAACAGATAAGCAAAGTTTAAAGATTATCTTTCTAATTTGTGCAAATGTCACAGATAAATTATTTCATATCAAAAGTACAAGCTAGACAAAAGGAGGCAAGAACTGAGGTATGAAACAATTTATTTGTAACATTTGCTCCAGTTAGAAGTATGATAACCTTGGAACTTTACAACCTCGTACCCAGGTTCTTCCCTCCCATGAGAGAAAGAGGGGGAGGGAAGAGCCTGGGTACGAGTTTGGGAACTTTGTTATTTTCAATCGATCGATCAAATAACACTATTAAAGCTTGGGCTACCTGTGATGATATGAAGCAAATGAAAAAAATATAGAATTTGTGGTTAATATTATTGGGTAAACTATAGGATGTAGGTCCACTTTAACACATACGATCCTTAATTCATACACAAGTGCATCTTTTTAAGATTGATTTTCTAAATCGCCGAGATATGCATCCACTTGTCGAGTATTTTCTCGGCTCAACGGCCGCTTGTGGGGCTTGTGTGTTTTCCAACCCATTCGAAGTTGTCAAAACAAGGATGCAACTCCAAGGCGAGCTTCGAGCTCGGGGATCGTATGCCGTGCACTACAGAAACGTGTTTCATGCGTCCTATAATATCGTAAAGCACGATGGAATCACCGCCTTACAAAAAGGTCTCGCTCCCGCTCTGATTTACCAGGCAGTTATGAATGGTTGCCGTCTGGGCTCATACCAAGTAATTACTAACCTTGGCCTGACAAAGAACGATGAAGGAAAACCGGTTTTCCTGAAATGTCTTGCTGCCGGAGCAGTCTCGGGTGCAATTGGATCGTTTCTTGGCAGTCCTGCGTACATGGTATTGTTTTTATTACTTAGTTAGCGAGTTTTTCGAGTTTCAGAAATTGATTATCATTTATCTAGCGGAGGTTTTGTGTGTAGCTGACAACTCGAAGAATGTCCTATATCCATTAAAAATTAATTTAAATATCAAAGATTTTGTATTTGTTGTACGATCACGGGCAATATTTTTAGTTAGCGGTCCAAGAGTATCTCAAAAAAAGAGACTAAGATATATATTTAGGTCCAAGAGTGTGCCAAAAAAGAGACTTTTTAAAAGTGTTGAAATCCCTGAGAAAACCCCTCCCCAAAAACAAATAGGTTAATTTTTAGAATGGTTTCAGTCAATGATTCAACTATTATTTGATTGGTTGCTAGTTTGAGACCAAGGTTTTTTGTTTCATGTCCTGAAGTTGTTTAGATAATAAAAGGTTTGTAAACATTACGTGAGCATAAATCCGCCCATTTCGTGATCAGTAACAAAAAGTCAAACGTGAAAACCAAGCTAGAGTCTCCAGATAGTTAAGATTGAAAAATGAAAAATAAGAGGGCTAGCCCCAGGGAGTACTCCCTATATTGGGGTGGTAGGTATGACCGTCATATTTTTTTAGGTTTTGAAATTGTCAGTCCGGTATTTTTAGGGGTTGTTAAAAGAAATTCTGTGGTAAACCAAGAGTCTGGTTTTTTTTAGGCTTAAAAAACCCCAAGCTATTGGACTGCTTACACAGTCCCGTGTTTTAGCAAACATGCATACTGATATGATGTTAAAAAAAAGTCCTTTGACAAACATTCTAATACACAAGCGCCTTTCACGAGGAATTTTGCGTCGATCCGCTAGCTGTCAAGGGAAAACTGTTTATTTTAGGATAATTTTAATAAAAACCACAAGGTTTTTTAGGGAAGAATTTTTCGGGACTTTTCTGACAGTCATCCCTACCCTTTTGAACCCAAAGTACCTCGCCAAGGTGCTAGCTAAGTAGCTATATATATCTTCAAAAGTGGTATAAGTCAAATGTCAAATATAAAGTATTATATGATAACTATCAACTAACATATACTTTGAATCTTGTACTACTACAAGCTGAAGACCCGACTACAAGCACAGTCAGCACACGCAATCGCAGTTGGCCACCAACATCAACATAGCAGTGTCCTTCAAGCCTGGCGCGACATCCATAACAGTTGTGGAATAAAAGGTTTATGGCGAGGAGTATCAGGAGTTGTTCTTAGGATTTCCTCAGGATCTGCAGCTCAACTTTCAACATTCTCAAAATCCAAGGAGTTTATTTCAAGTTTGAGCATCTACCCTGAAAACAGCTGGCTTATACCGGCATCAGCAAGTATGGTTAGTGGTTTGGCAGTTGTGTTGGTTGCAACTCCATTTGATGTAGTTTGTACAAGATTATACAACCAGGGTACAACTTCTGCTGGTAAGAACTCGCTGTACACAGGAATTGTGGACTGCATTGTGAAGATATTTCAAAGTGAAGGATTTCATGGACTTTATAAAGGCTTTGGTCCACACTACTTTAGAATGGGACCACATACATTTTTCAGTTTGTTGTTTTGGGATGAACTAAGAAAATTTTACCGAGCCAACTTTGAGCAGTAGCAACAGTTGTGTTTAACAAATATTTCATGACTGCGCAATAGATATGAGATCATGGTAACTAGCCAAAGAGGTGTGTAGTGGCAAGTTGGCTATAAATTATAATCTCATATCCAAGAAGTGCAAATGGAATAATAATTTTATTAAATTTCTTGAAGTTGTCAAAGAAATTGATTCTTGAAAATGACAGCTAAAATTTTCTTTGCAACAAAAAACAGTTTCCATATATATATATATATATATATATACATGGTCAATTCAGTGTATGAGCTGATAACCAGGATTGAGTGAACCAATCAGAATGTGAGAGATGCAGTATCTGAGGTTAAAAATTTAATAAGGTCTAATAAGAAATTCTGGTGAGCTAAATCAGAGATTTTCAATAGTAAAAATTGTATATAGTTTACTGAAGTAGCACAAACTTGTATTAACTGAATGCAGGGTCTGTACTATATAGCTGTTATGGACCAGAGTTTTCCCATTCTTAAGAAATCTTGGAAAAAAGGACAGTTACAGAGGAATATTAGCTGATTGATATGAAATGGGAGCAGATGATAAAGCAGAAAGTGAAGAACAGAATCTGCAAGCAAAAGCTGATGGAGTCCCTATATGCTTTGCTAAGGTTCAAGAAGATTAACATTGATCATTACCATAACAGCTGTTTCTCACCAACAAAGATTATTAGTTATTATGTTTAAATAATTGATAACTAAGTATTTAATGGTTAAAATAGCAAAATTAATATATAATGAAA
>JAOBAT010056079.1:0-22232 GCA_026413305.1 Hydrozoanthus tunicans | reverse complement strand
AAATGTGATGTCATTTGACGTAGATTAAGAAATGTGATGTCATTTGACGTAGATTAAGAAATGTGACGTCATGTGGCGTAGATTAAGAAACGTGACGTCATGTGACGTATATTAAGAAACACTACTCCTTGTGCAATGACAACAGCCACAGATAAATTTGCCTAATTGTAAAGGTGTTGCAACGATATTTGCCGATGCACTCAGTTTGTTTAAAACTTTCCTCTGACCGACTCTTTTTTCTTATTTTGACGCGACGCCAATCCCTTTAATTTCGCCACAGGAGCCTGTCGTCCTTGATGATCAGTGGCAAGGTTGAAGATATTGACAAAGAGTTAAAAAATTTGTGTTTTGAAAAAAAAAAATTTCAGGGATCATTTTAGAATATGTTCTTTTTTATAGAAAAATAATTAAAAAGTTAAAAAAGATAAAGTGAAGGCAATTTAAGAATTTCTGTCTATTCCCATAAGGAGCTCGAGTAACAGAACATTAAGACTTGACAGCAACATTTCTTCTTGATGTCGTATTTGCCTTATGTTAATTATCGTAATATTAAGACCCGCTATAATTCATTTGGGACTTCAAGAGCGTGACATAACATTTTCGACCATTTATAATTTTTTTCATATTTTTATTAAAATAAGTGTAGTGTTAAATGCAGTTGCTTAAATGGAAGCAAAACTTATCGCGTTGTTATAATTCGTTATAGTATACTCAACAAAATTACAGAGCAAGTGTACAGAAAGAATGAACTTCCTATCAGTATAAAATGAACCAATATCAAGATTTTTAGAACAGTAATCGTAGTCGAGGTTGAAGTGATAATCATGATGATCGTCATCGCAAAAGTGATCGTATTTGTAATCGAAGTGGAAGTAGTCGTCGCCGTTGTTGAAATCACAGTAGCCGTAGCGGTCGTAGTCGTTGTGTTCGTATTAGTCGTAATCGTAATTGTAATCGTCGCAGTCGTAGTAATCATAGTTGTCGTATTATTCACAGAGGACATAGTCTTACTCCAAGTTATAGCAATCGAAATCGAAGTCGTAATCGTTGTAGTTGTAATAGTCGTAGCAAACGTTATCGTAGTCGTACTCCTAGTCGTATTCAAAGTCGCTATCGTAGTCGTGGTGAAGTTTTAGTCACAGTATAGTCGATCGAAAGTTGTAGCAATAGATGTAGTCGAGAGTATATTGAACTGAATTATATCTTTTTGCACTTTTATTTACGAAAACCAGCACTGCTCTCAACCAATCAGAATCGAGAAATTTTGTTGTGTATATTGTTAATAACGCAAGTTTTTATACTCTGCAATAAAACACCAAATGTACTTTGTAAACCTCTTTTCAATTTGCTATCTCATGATTTGATGATCGCCAGCGACCAGCCTCGCTAATTGTCATCCACAAAATGTCTAATAATCTACATAAAGTCTATAATAGTCCCAATAGGACGAAACAGTTCAGTCTGCAGATTTGAGTTTAAAGTCTATAATATGTATTTACTAATATACTCAACTACATCTCACTTGTTACTAAGTTACAGCTCTTTATGGGGGATAAGGAGTGTTCGTCTGTAAATCGACGCCAGCTTGCTCTTTCAAGCTCTTCCAAAGCACTTCAACTTTCCCAAAGTACGGTAACTATCTTCGTGTGAGTCACCAACATCTCCAAACCCTAGTTTGGCGACAGGAAGATTAGACTTTTCTGTGAGAAGCCCGCTGTCTTCTGTCCAACCGGAACTCCATGAGCGTGATTCGTGGCAATTACAGCCTCTCCCACACCCACACAGGTGTTGGTCATTCCACAAGCGCATTTGCCGCTGCCTGGTGTTGCCCCTCCCCAGTACGAGTTTTTACTCCCGTCACGTGACACCCACCATGCATATCCATCAGTAATGAATGCGACATCACCTTTACATTCAAACTTGATAAACTGCTCACAACGTGTCGAAACTGCAGTCAGGCTGGCCAGTTGAGCTAAGGTAGCCCCCGAGTACACCACATTCTTTTTGTAACATCCTCGCCTTTCGCATCCTTTGACGCGACTTCTTGCTTCCGTGTCGTGACTCACTACCGCAACGCCAATTCCGCTCTTGTCTGTCATGTCACAATAAACAGTGAATGCAGCCACGTCCCCAGGCCCATCGGGATCGATTGAATAATGTCCCGAAACAGAGGGAGGAACAGCATCCTTAATGTGACTACAAGAAGGCGCTGGCGTGACTTGCAAAAGCACAGTAAATTCGATAGCTCTGTAAAAGTTCCTTGCGGTACAAATATATTTGCCTCTGTCTTCGGTCTTCACAGAGCGCAGCGCAAATGTCCCATTAGTATGGATCACGTAACCTTGTGGAAGGCGTGACCCTTGACGGTCCCAACTCATTGAAATTGATCCAGTGGCGATGCAGGGAATACGAACGCTGCTACCATAATAGACATCCAACTTTTCTTTAGAAATCAAAATGAACTCTAATTTGGGCAAGATCACTACTTGCGCATGTGCAGAGTCGGTACTCAGTATGTTTTTGGCCTCACAGCGATACACACCCGAATCACTTCTAGTTACATTTGTTATGGTGAGATTAGAGCCAGCTTGGAAGCTGCGTTGTCCAGGAAGCTTTCCAGGTACTTTTGACCATGTTACCACAGGGGTCGGTTTACCAGTTGCTGCACAAGTCAAGGTAATGTTTTGTTCTACTTCGGCGTGTGTCAGTTGGGGTTTGACAATAATCTTCGCACCAACTAAAAAAATGAATAACAGTTTTAGCTTTTTAATTTTATTTTAAAAAAATTGAAGCCGAGGAATCTCTTCGCCAAGTGGGTTCCCTTGTTTCATTTAAAGACTTAATTGTCCGATGGAGATAATAATTCCCCCAAATTGGTAAAGGTTTTAGTATGTACCAAATTAGCTGCATAAACATACAACCACAGTTAAAGAACTGCAGAAATGAAAGTATATGTTAGTTTTTTTTTTCAAGCAATAGATGCAGTATTTTTGCCACTCGATCTCTTTTTCGCGCTTTTGTAAGTTTGTGAAGTTGTACCAATTACACTGAAAAGCCAGTTTTGGTGACTTTTCTGGCGTGTGCTTGCTCAGCTACGCCTTTTGTTATGCTAAGTTTGGTTTTCGAAACTTTTACCAAAACCTCAAGACTTTTTGACTCCAGATCCAAAACAGTGTTTTACTGGTAGAACCAACCAGAGCTCGTGGAAGGTCTGTGCTTTTCCCTGATTTAGTAAATAAAGCAAACAATTCAAAGAGTGGCTGCTTCTTGCCTTTGGCTTTGTTATAAGATGATATATTTTTTTGCAAATGAACCTTTAACTTGAATTAAAAACTAACCCTCCCCCCACCTCAAAGGAAAGTTGAAACTTGACGATCGAGCGAACATTTACGAACTATTCGTAGCAAACTATAAGTTGAAATCTTACCCTGAACTTTTACAACCGCAAAAGCCTGTGCTTTTCCCGGGATGTTACGGGCTTTACACGTGTATAGCCCCTCATCGTCGGACGATACACGGTCGATTCTGAGATGAGTTGATCCAGCTGACTGTTGGACAATGATCACATGACTAGAGTGAAATTATCCTTGTGCCACGTGACCTTGGGTGTTGGATTTCCACCAGCCGTGCATTGAAGTGCTATGGGGCTGGTCTCGTTTACTATCAGTGAAGGTTGAGATACCATGACATAAGGGGCAGATATTGACAACCCTGGAGGGCCCCTTTCACCTTCTGGGCCCTTTTCACCTCTCGGCCCCTGAGGACCCGGTGCCCCCTTCGTGCCTTTTGGGCCTTGGGGTCCTGGGGGACCAGCGGAACCATGTTTGCCAGGAGACCCCCTTGGCCCCGTTCTTCCTCTCTTCCCCGGGTACCCCGGGTACCCTCGCCTCCCCCGTCTCCCTCTGTTTCCCTTTGGTCCTGGCATGCAGTATTTCTCTTATTTGGTACACACCCGAGTTTTGAGTACCAGTTGGATTTGATGGTTTATCAAAGGCACAAGGCTACGTCCATGGGTTGAGTTAACCACATTCTTGACGCTTCGCCTGTGTCGCTTAACGCCTGCAGATTAAACAATTATATATTCATTACTGCCGTTGTTGTAAACCTTCTTGAATAACCTTCTCTTATTCTGCCTAGGGGTTGCCAATCTTACCCCATCCCCAATAACTTTATTATTGGTCAATGGATCAAGTTGGAATTTAAGTTGAACTGATAGCCCTTGAACTACGTATTTTAGCGTCCTCTGCTCAGAGAACAAAGACTTTTAGTTCTTGCTAATGCACGCAGGGTAGAGAGCACTTCGACAAACCTACTCTCTGGCGAACGAAACAATGCAAATTTCCATAGTCCTGCAGCGATTTTTAAAATAACGTTTCAAACTATTACCTTCTTTAATTCGACACCAGTCGTGTTTTTCCCGTTTAGTGAAACTTTAAAGATGGACCCTACAGGTTTTGGTTACATTTTTCTAATTTCGTTTTTTTATTAACACCAACCTTTTACCCACAAAATTTGATATTTGCTGAATATCTTCCAAATTTGTTTTTATCATTGATCCCTAGTGCAAGCAAAGGAAAATTGAAGAAAAATTTAGTGAAGGATGCATTCCCTGGCTCTGAGAAGGTTAAATTTGTTTTTTCATATGCCGTGCAACTTACACACATACACGCTGAACCAGACAAAGGGAAAATTCAATAAAAACACCTAGATTAACTTAGTAATTTTGAAGTGGGCGACACCTAAGAGAAAAAACAGAACAAAACCCAAAACCTAGAACAGTTGCCTACACTCATAAGTCAGAATTGAAAATCAACAATACCACGCAAACTGAGCCCTGCTCGAAGACGAAAGAAACAAAACTTCAGCAGCTTCAGAATAATTCATCTTTGTGTCAGGAGATATCAAAGCAGGCACAGCTTAAAATTCTGTTGTTACAATCAAGAACTCGCGTTCGTTACACTGAAAAAGCATCCTAGAGTATTGGACTAAGAAATAATAATCTTTTGTCGTTTCCGCCAGCAGCTTCTTCGAGGTTTCAACTAACCATTTGGAATCTACGGTGCGCAAGCTTTTTGTTTTGGAGTGTGTATTAATTCTCTTACGCATATTTCGCTATTAAATTTTTGTTCAATAAAAGGAACCAAAATACTTTTTAAAAGCTTCATTAATTATATGAAATGAAATGCCTAAAAATCGACTTGAAAGTGGCACTTAAATTAACAACAACAAGTTCTTTATTCACCCGGGGTTGCACATTGTACAAAATTAAGAGAAGTTCCATTAATTTCTAAATGGGCGCTGACAACCTAAACTAACCATAGGGGCTAAACGAGTCTGATAGTCAGAAAGGAAAATTTAAAAAAAGGTAAAGAAGGAAAATCTTTAAAAAGTTTAAGATTTCATTTTATTTCTCAATGTTTAAAGCCCTGAAGGTGTCCTGCATTTGGTCAGTTTTGTGTTTTTATCTGAGCCGCTAACCGTTTTGGAGCAAAAGTACTTTACCGTTGTTGATTTGTTCCTGCTTGTATCCTCGTGTAAGCGGCCTAACGCGTGAGAAGTGTAGCTGCGTTTTCGCTGTCCCGAACGCACCGTAAACAAGCTCAGCTTCGTCTCCATTTGCAAGCTGCGCAAAGAGACCAGTTCAATCTTCATTTCTACATGAACAACGCCGACAAAACACCCGATAGAGATAAACAATGCCGCGTACGATGCAAAGCAGTGCCTGTTCTCCCGAACCGCAGCATTTTTCTCCTGCATTACGGCTTCGATAACAGATAAAGCAAACCTTCAACGATTAAAGAGATAATTTTGAAACAAGCTTTATCACGAAAGTAGTTTGACCCTTGACTTGTTAGCCACTTCAACCAATGTGGGAAAAGATATCACTTTAATACCTTGTCCTTTAGCTTTACCGTTCAGTAGTGCGTATGAATATGGGACGTGACTAAATGAACGAATTATAACTAGAAGGAACTTTCGAGTTTATAGTCTTAAATTAAATGCTAACTAGTTTAAATGCTAGCTCAATGGAAACTGCTGAAATGTATAATTCGATTAAAAGCAAATCATGAAGCCCGAAGTGTTTCAAGAGTCGCGAAGGTCAAATCTTTCGTTCCCTATTGCTGTCAACAGGCTCTTCACTACTACCGTATCCTAGCTATTGCTGGTTAACTTAGCGGACTACCAAAATTTTTGTGGCGGGTTTGCACCTTGTACCTCTTAGGGGTAGAATTCAAGGGCTTGGTTCCTCTTAAAATACCAGAAATTAAATTTTGGCGTTCGCATACATTGCCGTACCTTTTAAGAGTGAAAAGAACAAAAAACAAAAACAAACAAACAAACATTAAATTGATTATTGAAATGTTGTCTGCCTGCTTTTGGATGGAACATACCTCTTACGGTTCGAAATCGACCCGAGCCACGCTAAGATTGGTTCCAATTGAAACTTTCCGACAAGTATTCCCCACCCATGCAAAAAATAGGAGTCCAATTCCCACTCCGACCAAACGGATTCTCACAACAAAAGGACAAGATTCTCAATTCTCAGGTGAAATAAGTCGCTACCTCAACTCGTCCAGACGCAACGTTAAGTATATATAACACGTATATGATATAAGGATGCTAGATACTCTCGAACACTGGCAAGGAACACGTATAAAGAAGAACGGCAAAACGCCGACCACGCGACCGGCCTTGAAGATTGGTTCTAACTTACGTACATGATAGCGAGTACATACTGGGATTACCACAGGCATTCCACTTAAAAACATTCAGTTAAAAGACACAAGTACAATCCAATATTTGTTAACGTTTTAATTTGTTAGCTATAAAGTAAGCATTTTTACACAAGGCCAAACTTGACGAGCAAAAGCAAAATTCGCCTTACTTGAGTATTTCAACTCGGAGAGGATGGGAAAACATAAAAATGTGATAAAGTGAATAAATATTTGATGTAGGAAACACTGGACAAAGGATGGTCAAGTAATCAGCAATATCAAGCTACAATTACGTGCTGAAAATTCAAACTATCCGAAACAAACCACATGCGATTTTAAGCGCGTAATTCAATCTTGACAAAAAAAAAATTGCGAAGCAAAAAGACTCAAAGACCTCTTTTCTGTTTAAGGTTTTGAGACTGTCTGAACATGGACTTGGTCAGAAACAAGTCTCACTTCTTTATTCAGAGCCATAACAAGTCAATACTTTGTTCAAATAAACAATAACAAGAGCAAGAGTAAGGTTCTACTCGCTTAAGGGTTAACCAAGACAAAAAGCAGATTTATTAATAACCCGTGGCGGGTCGCATTAAATAAACGGCTAATATAAAAACAAGCTGAGTGCTGCTCGTTGACGAGAGTTTTCAGTTAAAGAACTTTTCTATCCTCGTCACAAGATGACCCATAACCCCTAGCGTCCCTCGAGTTTGGTAACTTATCCGCAAAATCAGCAACTGAAATCACTGTCAGGCTCTCATTCAGACCGAATCTCCCTGTCGAGCCTCAGTTCAAATGGAAGCCCTTCTCAATAGTAGCCGCAAGAAGCTTTTCCCTCAGGACGTCCTCCGAGGAGTACTCAGGTAGCTTCAGGTAGTGTACACATGTGTTGACGGAGGGGTAGGTCCCGTCCCCTTCCCCTTCCTTTCGTACTACGGTCAGACGGGGGTGGAGGTTGGCCAGTCCCCCGGGGGGGAGGGACGAACAGCCAGTTGTGAACTGCAAGAACGCCTGAAAAGAAAAACAAACAAACAAAAATAAAAGCTTTGGCTTGGAATTTTATGAGTTGCATGTAGGTGACGGATCAAATGCGAGGTCACTACCGTACGTTACAAACTGAGTACAAGGTCCCTACCGTACGTGACGGACCAAGTGCGAGGTTACTACTGAACGATACAGACTGAGTACAGGGTCCTTACTTACGTTACAAACCGCCTGAGAGGCTCCTATCGTACGTGACGTACTGAGTACAGGGTCCCTACCGTATGTTACAACTTGAGTACAAGTTCCCTACCGTGCGTGACAGACCAAGTGTGAGGTCCCTACCGTACGTTACGGACCGCCCGAGAGGCCCCTATCGTACCGAGTACGGGGCCCTTACCTTACGATACGGACTGAGTGAGTGGTGCCTCCGCACGTTACGAACCGAGTGTGAAATCCCACATTTTCGTATGCTATGTTTAATCTGCTCACCTTTCTCTCGTCGCCAGTCATGTCTGCTAGCACATTTACAAATCGCTGAAAGCCCGGACTCTCCCGGGTGTAACCATATTTGGGTTCAGTGTAAGTAATGATGTCATCCCGGCTCCACTGCGGGACCTGCTCGCCACACAGCATGAGCTGCAGCTCCTCGGGCGAAAACAAGGCCAGCTTCTCCATCATGAACACTTGGTTGAAGCCATCTGGTGAGGAAACCAGCACGCGGTAGTTACACTAACGGCTTCACCAGTTTAATAAGTATACGGAAAACAACAAGAACGAGAGCAGGAGCAAGATAAAGTGCAACAAGAAGAAGAAGAAGGTCAAGGTCAAGGAAGAGACCAAGACCATGAACGAAAACGTGAGAGGCCAACAATTTGACTTGAAGAGCGAGGTTAAAAGAATCGCTTGCACGCAAGCTAGTAACAGGAAAAAATATTCGAAAACACAATTTCTACATCCGCAAAAATCTTCCCCACACCTGTTTTTACAAATTTTGGCGTCGGCGACCACCAAGGACTAACAAGCTAAAGGAGGAAAGCTAACTTACCTTTGAAAGCGTCCATCTGTCTACTGATCCCCGTATAAAGACAAAACTTGACTACTAGCTCGATGTACTCTTCTGCGTTGTTCAACGTCAACAACTGAAAGGTAATCCACAGATCTTTCTCTTAGGATTTTGGTACGTAATCTTACTATGAAGACAAAGTAACTAACTTGAAATTAAGTGAGTGGTAATCCAACATTTCTTTAAAAGGATAAAACTGAAAAGTAAAGTGATTACGCTTAAAGGCGCTTTACAAAGATCATTTTGCCCTCAGCAGATCGGAAACACATATAGGCACAATTGGCTGCCGCTTCAGAGCGGTGCACGTATGCTGGTACTCATTTCATCGCCCCGAAAGGATGGAGAGTTGACGGGGCTTTCGCAGATAAGAAGGTCACCCAAATATTCAACCCTCGACCAGGCCGGGGATCAAACCAGGGGCCTCAGGATTAGGATGCAAAGATCTTACAACTGCATCAACCCCTCCGCTATCTTTTATCTATTCTTTACAACTGACACTCAAATTCTTTCCGCCAATCGTTAATAACCAATTGGTACAAAGAGTGGGAGGGTGCGAACACTCTGTAGGTCATTTACTGGTACCAAAAAAGATGAAAACCACGATACAACACAAGAACTTCTTGGGTAAACCCGTTTTCAATCATCAGTTTTCGTAACTTACCACATCTTCTCCATGAGGCTTAAGGTCGATAGCACTATATCCAAATACTTTTGAAGATGGCGAAAACTGGAATGTTAAGCTGGAAAAAGAAAGAGACTGTGTTTAAGAGATTCAGTTTAAATGTTATGGAAGCCTTAATAACACCTTGAGAAAAGACATGGCAATCTAAAACAAGTCAGTGAATAATTCAAGGGGAACATGCAATCATTATTGAGCCTTTCCACTAACAAAAATACCACTTACCCAAGATCTTCCAAGACACACTCCACCCCAGAATCAGTGCTAAATTTCAATCCTGCAACCTTTGCTTCCCTTTCAAGAGAAGTAAACGAGTTACTACATAAAATGTCTTTCTTCCTTTGAACAAGATTTTTCAATTGTTTCAAGAATTTGGCCCTGTGCGGATCCACAAAGCTGAAGTCATTATCATCTAGAAGTCCACCAAACCAGCACATAGCCTCGTGCATCCTGCTGCTGTGCAAACACTCCTCATCTTTGTCCTTGCTCATCTCAGAATCTTCTTCCTTTGCCAGTTCCTCCTCAATCAACTCGCTCTCTTTAGAATATTTAGAGTCAAGTTTATTGATAGTGTTTTCATTCTCCTCAACACTGTGGAGATCCCTGTCGAACTCGCGTTCATTCGTCGTGTCAGAGCACTCGGAAACGCGCTTCAATGAAGAGCACGCGTATTCGTGTATGGAATCAATAGTTTCTTGGTCTCCCTGTGGTGGGGGCGTGACAGGTTTCTTAACAGTTCCTCCCGAGCACAATAGTTTTAAAAATGATAGAGATAGTGGTATATCCACCAGCCTGTTGTCCTGAAGGCTCTTGGCTATAAATATACCAAGTACGTAAAACAGTGACACCACTCTGTCCGTGTCTGGGTGGTCTTGGGGGAGAGGGGCTGGGAACAAACCACTCGAGCGCTGCACGTAGTATCCTGGGGGCCGTACTCCATGACCAATGTCAACCTGCCAAGAGGTGGAGGAGAGACGAGTACAAAGTTATTGACTAAGACGCCTTGAACGGAAGTTAAGGTGTCCAGAGTTCCACAGAAGTCATGAATATATGGCATTGTGAGGAATAAAGGGTAAATGGGGTACAACTAAAAAATTGGTATATACATTTACTGTGAAGCTACAGGCAAGGTCTATCAATAACTGGTACAAGACAAACAATTATTTTAAGGATAACTAGAGTGATTAATTCTTCTTTAATGATAGAGTGTAACTAAGTCTTGTAGCTTGGTGGTGTTGCTCCCTGTCACCTACAGTTAGTGAATGATGAATAAATAAAAAAGGTGATAACTTAATAAACTCAAGAGACGAACCTCTCTCTCCATTTCATCCTGTACGTCATCATCGCACAGCCACATCCCAAGAGTCTTGCGCTGTAGCTCAGCTGCCACTAGGGCATAGAACTCTAGTGATGGTCCTAGACCTGTCCCTTCCTCGTCCTCAAACTCTACCTGCACACAATACAAATGAGAGGCATTCAGAGACAGCAAGTTTAGACATAATGTCACAAAGGGGTTAAGAGGGACATAAAATTAACGAACCATTTAATGTTCCCTTTGCAGTGTATCATATAGAGGTTGATAGGGATAAAATATTCAGAGACAGCAAGTTTAGACATATGTCACAATGGGGTTAAGAAGGACATAAAATTAACAAACCATTTAATATTCCCTTTGCAGTGTACCATATAGAGGTTGATAGGGATAAAATACTCAGAGACAGCAAGTTTAGACATATGTCACAATGGGGTTAAGAAGGACATAAAATTAATAAACCATTTAATGTTCCCTTTGCAGTGTACCATATAGAGGTTGATAGGGGTAAAATATTCAGAGACAGCAAGTTTAGACATATGTCACATTGGGGTTAAGAGGGACATAAAATTAACGAACCATTTGGTGCAGTGTACAATACAAGGGTTGATAGGGACAAAAACATGAGTAACCATTTCATGTTGCTAGCTCTACACGTGGTTACCGGATGGACTCGAAATTTCTTCCCAAAGTCTACAGTTTTCAAACATTTACAGGAACTGAACATCGAAACATTATCGACAGCAAAGCGAAAGGTACACGCGTTGCTGTTTGTTAGTAAATGGATGTGACGAGTTCATGACAGACGTGGCCCCAGAAGTACTTCGATAAATAAACTGATCTAAAACTTGATACAAATCTAATTATTTTGACTTCATCCTTTCCGTGTTGCATTTTTTTCTCTTTACTTTTCAACGCAAATCTCTGATGACAAAGCAAATAGTTTTTCCTTCTTTCAAACAGACGTTCACGAAGCCTTGCGTGCCATTTAATTTTGTCATTTAACTTTGAGTATTTGATGAAATTTCCTGTAGGCGTCAAAACTTCGATGACGATCTTGAAGTTTTCAGATCACTTCAGTTGACTGCTTTCAATAAAACATTCTTCAAAAACGTCCTTATCTTTGCCGTATTCATTACGAAATACAATCTAACGAATTTAAGAACATGTCCAGCTGGTGGTTTCATTCAGCATGTACTTCAGGTTACATGCTATGTTATTACAGAAGGTAGTGCTGTATAATTTGCAAACTTCATTCAACGCCTTTGAATTGACAAACTGACTTATAATTTTGCCAAAATTTGAAAAGAAAAAAATCAAACACGGTTTGCCCCTGTTGATTTTTCTTACCTCAAGAACGGACTTACGATCTGCATGGAACTTGAGCATGTTCATCGCCCAATCGAGCAGCTGATAATCACAAAATACACCAGTTAGAAACTGTTTGTGTCGACGGTAATAAAACATGGTTACAACCTTGTCTTTGTGGGATACAATGCTTTAAAGCATTATATCCTCTCTTGACAAGACGTGAAAAAAAAATAAAAACTTCGCCATCTTCAAGATATAAAGAAGATTCCTTCAACAGGCAACCCGATAGTCACTTAAAGATGGAACACAAACAAAAAACTTGTCCAACACCTCGCCTGAAACACACAACAAACCCACAGAGTTCATTCACAGACCATAACTTACCGCATTTCCCCTCGGTACACGGACCCGCTCGTGTTTCAGCCGCCCGATCCTGAACTCATGTTGTTCGTCTCTTCTCATTGATGGCGGCCGGCTTCTTTCCAGCAAAGCATCTCGTTTGTTTTGAAGCCACACAATGGCCCTGGGAAGAGTTATTAGTTGTCGTGTTGTAGTTTTTGGTAAAAAGCAAACTAAAACTGGTTTGATTCCGAACATCTCGTTAAAAATACCTTTCAAAACCAGTGATTAGAGTTAGTTTAAAGACCAGGTAAAGAATCATTTCAACCAAGTTCCCCTTTTGTAGAGGAAAGCCTGAAAAACTTCTATGTTTATGATAAAGACGCAACCCGCAACATCGCTTGACGACTTGATTAAGTCATCAACTGATGAACCTTTTCAGCCCTAATGACATAACGGTCATTCTCTAAAATAGAAGCCTCGGTTAAATTTAAGATTGTAGGAGAGGTTTGGTTTTTATCTTTCATTTTGGTAGCTTCTATTTGATCAAATCCCATTTTCTCATTACCAAATGTCTTATTTTGTGTGAGTTTTGAGGAGAAGTTAGATGTTAATAAACTGGCATGGGCTGAAAGACTTAAAGAAAGATCCATAGCTCCGTTAAAAAGGGGCGGGAAACTTTGACGAGAGGTTTACAAGTTAGTAAGTACCAACCTTGAGCACCCAAAGGCTGTGCAAGCAAAGTACGCTTGTCTCGCCTCAAAGGGGAACAACATTGGGCACGTCTTCGTTAGTTGTTCACACCAGTTAGGCAAGGCTCCACTGGACAAAACTAAGGGATCCTGAGAACAGGGAACAACGCATTAGCAACGAAACATACTTGTTAACTGTTAGCAGCGCACCTAGAAGGCACAAATTACTTACAGCTTCAATTTTGTGTCCACAAAGATCTTACCATTATTTGCTGGGTTATTTTTGTGGTTATCTTCTTACTGGTAAACTCTTCCTGGTCAACAATGAATCCGAATTTTTCTGTTTCTATGGATAAAGAAAAAGTATTTGAGAAGTAAATACTGTGGGAAACATTTGATACACTCAGCAGGCCGACAATGCTGTACCCACAAAGCAGACATCGAAACTTCTCTGACAGACAAAGATAGGTAGAGACTGAAGTGTCTCTGCTTAAAAATAGTTTCGAAAACTAACTACTACCGAGGAACTAGCTGTATTAACTAGATATCTTCATAAAGAGACAGACTATTAAACCTCTCTTTTCACAATGATTTTCCGAGAAACGACATATCTAACCAGCGCCCACAGCGATTGGCAGTTAACTTCTGACAACTTACCATCGGCTCCAAATCGTTCGGCAGAACTGGCTGAGATGGAATACAGAAGACGCAAAAGTTGTAAAATGTCCTCAATGGATTCCATTTCATTCTTGATATACAAGTTTGCAGGTAAATTGTATTCCACACCAGTCCTGTTACTTTCTTGACCGTCCACAGTGCCTGCCGTGCCTAAGGTGTCAGAGAAATCCTGTAACAAGAAACACAAGGCCATTACTACACCTTTCCATATCTCAACCCAAACTAAAACCTCAGTGAACTAAAATCTCGAAAAATTTTTAGATCAACCCCTTCAGTCTCAGTTGTATCAGTAAGTTCTCCCAATTGGAGCTGATACTTTCCATGGAACAAGTTTGGGAGCATTCTACCTTTCTTCAATAGTTTGCTTAGTTTTATCAGTTTTCATTTTCATTTTTGATTTTATTGCCAAACGTTATGTCAGGAGAAGTTACATGTTGATAACAAGCTTGGGCTGAGAGGGTTAAAGATAGGTTTCAAACGGTCCAAGGCTGGGAGTACCAGACAAAATAATCGTTCTTAACAAAAAAAAGTACAAGTAAACAGAAAAGCTCTGTCAATGTTCGTTGACTGCAAGAAAGGCAAAAAAATTAATCACCAAAACGTTTATCGAAAAAAATTTCTCCTGGCCACTAACATAAAAGGTTTTTTCTTTTGTGAATATTTCGTGAGGAAGCCCTAATACAAAAAAAAATTCCCTTGGCAACTAAAAAGGGAAAGTTTAAATTGTTCCTTTAAAGATTAACGTAAGGAAGCCCAAGTACAAAAAAGCCTTGTACCTTGTAAGCAGCCACAAGCTGAGAACAATTTCGGTTCTTACGAATGCTCTTAGGGGCGCCAGTCAACTTCCACTTCCTAAGGAACGCTGAGTCAGCATTGCGCTGGAGGAATGATATCACTTCAGACTTGGGTAGTTCCTCTGTTCCCACGTTACGCTCCACGTATGATGCAGTCCACTGTACCTGTTAAGGGTCATCGCTCGACAGTCAACCAAATACGGTATGTTCGTGTTTACAAATGCTCTAGATAGACTAAACGAGAGTGCACTGCATCCTGTCCATTTCTTTTTTCCTGCAACCTGTTACTTTCTGCCCCTCCCCCCGATCACGTTCACTTAAAATCAATAACCATGCATTTGGGACTTCTAACTGATTATTCCTAAATTGTCAATCAATCTATTTAAACAGCAAGTTCTAACGCAAATTTCAGTCAGCGGTCAGGGTTCCTGGCAGCCTTATAGTTATTAATACTATGCACATAATCTTGCCTTAGCGATCGCTTAGTAAGCCAATCTACTGGTTCAGTTGAATCCGCTATCATACTTACTGTCTGTTTCTACCAATTATAAACTACAGATTCATTATCGAATTGACTTGAATCTCAGTTTTCAAAGTAGTATGAACTCACTGGAGTTTCTGAGTCTTCTTTGGAATTTCTAAGGACGGCAGGGCGGTCACCTTGCTGGAGTTCTTTATACACAATCCTGTGGTAAAAAGATACAATTTATCTGTCAAGAGGACAGTACAGCATGTTAAAAAGCAACACATTTCCTGTCCAAGGTTTTCGTACATAGCTCTTATGAAATATATCAGATCCTATGGTGTAATAGTAACAGAGCTTGAACTTACCACCTATAGGTGGCCAATGCTACCCAAAACTTAACGCTGTCTACTTAAGTTTTTTAACTTGTAGCCAGCTGGTGAACTGCAAGATTGTGTAGAACCTTTGCGACTGATAATTAGTTAATCTAGAACTATTGTTTCAAACAACATGATAAACAATGTGATAAAAAATTGAAGTTATTTGCTTTCCTGGAAAAAACAAATACAGAAACAAATGTTATTAGTCTTGCGCTAAGCAGGGTTTTCAACAGCTGCCTACGCCCAACGCAAACCATCGGCTACTTTGATCGTTTGCACCGGGTACTTTTGGGGCTTCTGATTGTTTTTGGTCCTGAAATGCACCAGAATACACCTTCAAGCATACAAAATTTCAAAGTAAGTTCCGGCTATTTTTACTTTTCCTCTTGGTACTCTTTTATAAATTGAAAACCCTGGTTAAGACTACAAAATTCTTGCCTCTGGCAGCCAGCCGGCTATTTGAGCCCTACGGTATAAGTGAGGGAAACACTTTGCGACGCAAATTGCTAGGTAGAACGTGTATTAAGCCCTTTACCAGACCAGGCCTTCTTAAGCACTCCCTGAAAACTCTTTTGGTAATAAACAACAGAATGCTTTATGGTCCATTATGGATATACACAATTCCCCGTTCTTCATCTTTTGTAGTCTGTTGTCTCCAGCGATTGGAAATCCAAGTGGTTACCCATAACGGCCAGAGCTTAAAGTTTGTTTACAAAATTCAAAATTCCATGACCTTTATAACAAGAAGAAAAAACAACAGTAAGTCGGGACTCACGTGTACGTCGGCTCCCAAACTCGACGCACGCGCTCTGTCTTGGAACCTCCAATAGCAATAGCGGCTTGCTGAACGTAGCTAAATATGGCGGCTTTGGGGTCGTCCAGGGGTATCTCAATCTCTGGAAGCTGAAGGAAACGAGAGATCATTAATATCCTGCTGCATCTTCACCTTTAACCGAGACCGTATACTTCCTCCGCCCTGAACAAATCTCTTGCATCTTGATTCCTTAATCATCGGTTCTCTCTGCCATGTAATGATTACATCTAACAACTGTACATTTGTTCAATTTCTTTTTTCATCGTCATCCTTAACAAGTACTGTTTGCTAAAGATCACTTTCACCTCTACTTTCAAGCATAATCTTTTTCATCGTGTTTATCGTCACCATGATGATTTCTTGATTATGATTTCAATCGCTAACAGTCTCATCATTATCAACACCATCATCACCATGATCATATTTTTTTAATCATCTTCACTATTAAGACCACAATACCGGTTTTGTATCTTTCTTATCATCACCGCAGTCTCACCACCACTTACTACAACATCATCACCATGATTAATTTTTTATCATCATCATTAGTAAGACCAACAACACAATGATTAATTTTGTACCATCACCGCAAACAGTCTCTCACCACAACAAACACTGCCATCACCATCATCATCATAATCTCCTTATCATGATTATCAGCGTCTTTCGCCATCACAATCTTCTGGGTTTTTTGCTTCACGCAAAACGAACTCTTAAATCGTATTTCACGTCTTAAGACATATACATATACAAACATTAACTATACGGCGATGGTACCAATATGAGCAAAGCAAATTTCCCAATTTTCCGCAATTACCTCTGGAGCAGAAGGGCACTTGATACTGAGGGCCAGCCGGGGCTCAGGCAAGGTCTCAACATCTTGTGAAGTTTCCTTTTCTGGTGAACCTTATTGATTGAGAAGAAACAAGACACTAGTCGATACTCTTGGGATAAGTTCACTTTGTACTGTTTTTCAACTCGGCGATAAGCTATTTTAACACTTCTGTAGATAGTATAAAGTATCTAACAGTAAAAATGTATCTAATAGTCACAATTTAAACGAAAAATATTTCACAACTGTTCCAGTGTATTCCTCGGCAGCAAATAATTGATTTCAAGCAAAATAGGAAACAATGCATCGGGTGATATAATCTTTAAACAATAAACATTCTAGATCCATTTTTCGACCGTTTTAATTGTATTTTTAAATCAATGATATTCCTAACCACCTTTTATCTAATAACTCTAAAGCATCTGGTAGAAGTACTCTGATTGCACAGACCAAAATCAAAAAGCAGCTTTGTAGCAACCGTGACTAGCCTCAAACATGACAAACGTTTAATTGGTAAACTGTCCGAACAAGGAAAACTTCACTTTTCTCCTCAATAAGCTTTTTTTTTATATTAAAACACCATTTTTTTCACTGCAAGATTTATTTTGTCTGTAATTTTAAAGGGAAATAATACCTCGGGCCCAAAGGGTTAACCTGAAGATAACGATTCTGGGAAAAAAACATTCCTAAGGAAACATCAAACGTTGTCTAGATCATTGTTTACACTTAAGGATATTTGACAAAAGCACAAGAAAAAGTTGTCAAACATTGCGTTCTGGGGAGAAAACTGAAATGCGTTAACGAACTTAGTATTCAACAGTTTAGAAAATGAGAGTCAACAGCTACCTGGAAGGGGAATTTCGATGTCTTGTGTCTGCTGTACATTGGTTCTTCCTGGACGTGGGTCAAAAGCCGGTACAAGAGCAGAAAACTGGCGCTTAAGCACGAAATCGTCATCCCAAATGCGCCTGCGCCCTCCACGCTGTTCCATCTCTTCTTCAACCTAATATAGATCAAACATCATATCTACCCCGGTTCATAAATGGAAGAACAGTCCAACCTCAATCACGCGGTCGCCCACGGGACTTTAAAAGTTGCAGCTTAACATAGATTGGCCGCTTTATAGAAGTTCCAAATACAGTAGTTTACTGCCGTCAAATAACTTGGAAATAAATACAAAGCGCCATCCCAAATATGCCTGCGCCATCACACTAATGCAGTATGACGTCAAAAAATTCGGGACTCCTGAAAGTGGCAGCTTAGTTGAGGGCGGCCGCTTAATGGAGGTCGGAAACTCGGAAATGTTACTTCTGTTAAACGTGTTAGTGATCTATTAAGAAAGAAAGATTGCAAACCAAATATAAAAAATTCTGGTAAGACCAACGACAATAACCAAACTGAACTTTTTCTACAAGTCGTGAAGCCGATATCCTAAATAAGCGTCCTTTTCAAATAAACATGAAAATAAAAACCTCATCATAATCATCTTCATTGTCTTCCTCGTTTTCGTCATCATCATCTTCGTCGTCATCATCATCATCGTCATCTGGCTCGGGCAAGTCATCTTCATCTTCCAGGTCCGCAAGAAGTCCTGACCCACGTACGGCCTCGTACACTTCCGCTTCGATATCAGACGCTCTGGAGAGACTACTGGTGGGCGTGCTACTGGTGCTACAGGCAGGAATCACGTTTGATGGACCACTGAAATTATATTAGCAAATTTAATGGTCAACAAATAAAAAATGTTAGTAAGTATCCCTTCCACACAGGCTGGATATCAGTCGCTCTGGAGGGACTGCTGGCGGGTGTGCTACTCATGCTACACGTAGGGACAGCATGGTTTTCTATGTTAGTAGTCTTGATAGATTAAATTGCTTGAGGTATAAAAGCATGTGTAAATAGTTAATTCTTCATTTAGCTTTTCAACGTTTGTTACTGGAAATTATCTAAGGTACAAGTATTCAAAACTGACGAACCAGGTGTACCTTGTTGAGCCTACGACGTTTACAACAAGAGTTGATGTCTCCGTGCTTGTTACTGATCCATCCGAAGAGATCTTAGATGCAGCTTTCTCCTTACCAGACTGGGCTGTCTGTGCTTCATGGGTTGAGCCTTGTGACCCACTTGCATCCTCTCCAGCTTGATGGTCTTCTGGCACTTCACTAGCAATCTGTAAAACAGAAGTTTTCTTCTCCTCCAACTGGCCACCCTGAGTTTCCTTTGAAGAATCCTGCGCCACCTCCGGGGCCACCTGAGTTCTCTCAGTAGAACTTGGAGGGGCATTAGTTTCCCCAACAGTCTGTTCACTTGGTGTACTCGCAGATGACTCCTCGGAACCAACTGTCTTCTCCCCTGGTTGGTCAGTCAGTTTCACCTCATCACTTGAACCTGATTGATTCTCGATCCCACTAGATGGAATTCTTACTAATGGAACCCCTGTAGCTTCTTCAATACTGACAGCCATCTCGGACTTTAAGTCGGGAGATTCAGCGGAAATTCCTCCAGCAGCATCTGAGGGCCCTTCAAGATCTGGTTCCTGGGGTCTGTCATGCTTAGTGCTAGTATGTTCCTCCAAGGAAATAGTGTCAGGTTCCTGACTAGGATCATCCTGTGAGGGAGTTGAAAGTGGAATGTCTCTCTGGTTGGAGGACACTGAAGTTGAGGGCCCTGGGCTCCTCATTTCAACCACTTTGAGGTCGTACTTGCCCTCGGAGCCCATGCGAGTTACATTATTCCATGATACTTCAACCCATCCTGCTGGTAGGTCGCTCTCATTCCTTGTTACTGCTCAAAAAATATAAAAACTGTTTAGTTAACATCTGAAGTGGCAAAGAAAACAAGAATTGACTCAGATCCATAAATCAAGGTCCTCCATAAGTAAGGCTTTGTAAAACGCAAAACTTAAATTTATCTATCTGGTTCTTCTGAAGTTTTTACCAAGAACGATTGTTTGCAAGGAGTGCTACCTATAGCGGAAAAAGTTGAGCTAAATTTCAAGTTTTTCTGACAGTGCCAAGCCTAACTACCAGTCGTTTCGAAACTAATTCAATCTAAACTTTCAGCATTTTTTACACTCTTATTTCTTGTAAAGGATATCGAACTTTTCAGTTATCTCAATTACTATAAACTATACAGCTCCAGTATTTGATATAACGTGGAACATTTTTAATAATGACCCACCATTTTGGTTATCCCCAGTAACAAGCACCTCGCCGCCAAGGCCTTCTGGTTCTTTGAATTTCCAGTCCATTCCTCTCACTACTTTACTGCCCACCGTCAAGTGTTTAAGCATCTGGGTCCGGATGAGACGTCGCTGGCGTCGTAGGGCTGCTTCTACTTCTCTGGCCGCTTTTCCTGGACACAGCGACCAGCAGGATTTCAATGTTGAGCGAGTCTGGTTACCCTGGGCTTCTGCTTGGGTGCTTTTTCCCCCGTGGTCTGGAACTTAGAATAGGAGCACTTTATTAATCCTCTTGATCACCTTTGTTCATTTAAAAGTTAAGGTTTTACTTACAGTTTTGTGATAGTCCTCTAATAATTTCATAAAGTAGATGGGAAATGAAAGTGCCAAAAAAGTTTTGAACTACAAACCCCAAAATTTGTCACATATTATATTAACAAAGGTGCACCTTCTCAAGAACATGAAACAGCCACTCAAAAACTCACCAATAGGGTCTTCAACTGCCTCCAATACAGTCCCATAAATCTCCATCCCAGATAAGGAGAGGTAATGTGTTTGTCCACTAGCGTTTTTGCCATTCTGCAGCAGCCGGATGTGTCGCCAGCCCTGGGTGTCCTCTAGGGGTTCCAGAGGCCACGTGGCCGTTGAACCAGGTTCATTTAATAAGCAGTCATCAGCGTGTGTGTACAGCGTTGTCCAGTTCTTGCCATCTTTACTTACTTGAAACAACCAATTGCGCAGTGCCGATCTGTAAAAAAATAGCATTGTATTCTAATCACTCTGCAGTGAACCGCATACAAATTATATACAAACTCAAAAAGACATTGAACAAACAGTCTTTCCAGGGAGGGGCATCTCGTTTAATCACCAGCGTTGTCAATCCTTATTTTATAAAGTTTTATGAGCGTTTTAAGTTTTGGTGAAAACTTGAGATACCTTCGATGGTACTCATAGAGCTCATTCTGCCTAAATATCCTATTCTAGTTATAATTGCAAATATTGTTAACATAACATTCTGCACGAGCTTCACTTAACAATAACCGACAACTACCTTATTTACACTCAATTGTCGTACACTCCGTTGAGAAATAAATTAATTACATCGAAGAAAAAGGCAGGTCTTACATTTGATTGCAGATGATTAATGCGGTATGACAATCACTATACCACAATTTCTTCTTTGGAATTAAGGAAAACTAAGACAAAAAAGGAAACTGAGAAAAACCAAAAATATATCCAAGTTATGTTTCGGAAGAAAATATCCTTACTAACCTTCCATAACCTCGAGCATGTCGCAGAGAGTAAGAGCTAGGGATAATCCATACTCCGAGGTCAATCGCAAACCACGCATTCCTGTGTAAATTCAGTAATCGATTCAGTAACTCTACAAGTTTCGGTTGTTACGAGTTTAAACTAAACAATTTGTGGGGCACGAGAAAACGTTAAAGAACGACAAATAGCCGTGTTCGTAATACTAGATGATTGTTATGAAATCAAGGCTCACTTGAATGAGTTTGAATTATCAGTGAGAAGCGCCTTTGGAAAAGAACCATATTCTAGTAATCATTATCTCTGAGATTACTGAATGGCAATGAAAGTTGGTTCTGTAAAATGTTGGCGGTTAACTTAACGGTTGTGCTGTTTGCAAGTAAACAGTGTTTTTATGACATTCCAGCTCCGTCAGAAGAACAATTTGTATCAACAACAAATAATTACTTGTCATCATTGGTGTGACAGTTGAGGGCCGCCGTATCTCTGCTTAGGATGTCCTCTGGCTTGCCGTACGGCAGGTTCTTTCCTTCTGATGATGTCACAACAACCAGGCCAACGGATGCAGGATTCACCCACTCTGATACATTCCTTTGTGAAAAACAAAAACAAAACACGGCATAAATCAGTTTCAGTACTTTATGTATTCAATATTTTATCCACAAACCAACAGATCGCACAGAGGGTATCTAGCTTGGAATAGTACAAATGTTGACACACATTCACAA
>JAOBAT010056068.1:0-27548 GCA_026413305.1 Hydrozoanthus tunicans | reverse complement strand
GGCACCGGGAATCGAACCCGGGCCTCCCGCACGAAAGACTGGCGCCTTACCAACTAGGCTAACCAGGCGGCGGTATAGGTCATCAACACCATCAATCACCATCACCGTGGTCGTTAACATCACCAGTCTTCATCATCACATCACTGTCATCATCAACACCATCAGTCGTCATTATCATTACCATCATCATCATCAACAACATCGTCGTTATAACACCTTCATGGTCTATTTCATGATCACCTTAAATTATCCATCAAAGTTCATTTATCATGGGCAAATCAAGCACTTTCCTTTAAGGCGTGTTCACACGCGAACGCGGATGCAAGAAAAGGAAAACTTCCTATTTCTTGCGCACACCTTCCGCTTGCTTCACAAACTTCCAAGTGTGAATGGAAGTGCGCTTGCGTCTCTAGTGTGAACACGCCTCAAGTTGTGCCCTAGCTGAGGGTAGGTGCCAATTGGGGCCATAGCTAATTAAGGGGGAGGTTGTTTTGTAGACGAAATACGAAAGTTCAACTACGAAAATTTATCAGCCTAAGGTTATATGAGTCAGTGATCTTATTTGCTAACCTTCTCCGCTAGCTGCAGTGCCAGACTCTGGAGCAAGGTGGGTTCTGCCTCGTGATGCATAACCACCGTCTGTGTCGGTTCATCCCAGGAGGCCTAGCGACATAGAAGGTTAAGAGGACGCTAGGTTAGCACGAAACAACTCAGCTGCATCGATATTTTGATATCTGTATCTACTAGAGTTTTAAATCTTCCGGTTGCAAGCCAAGTTTTAATAAAGTTATTAACATTATTTTGTATGTAAAGAAAACAATGAAACAATAGTTATAGGCAACATAGTTGTAATAGCCGCTTAAATCGAAAATCGACCGGAACTGAATTAATCCCATGAACTAGACGCCTGTAATGGCGTTTACTCGGGCTACGCTTAAGCTTGGAACCTCAGAAATGTATACGATCTATAATGCGTGTTTTAACTTTGTCATAGTTCGAAATGGAATTTTAAATTGCTAAATATTTTCAATCAACTTCAAGTTCACACACAAAATTCTTTAAATAGAATTCCAAGTGAGTGTTCCTAGCTGCGTAAGTACATGCGGACTGAAGTTCATTTGTTTGAACGGGCCTTGTTCTGATGTTTTCAGTCTTGAAACATTTGCAAATGGCGCACCGCTGACGGCCTTGGAGGCTTACACGTTTGTCGATACGTCGATAGACTCATAGATAGATAGGCTTCGCAGACGTAGACTCGGCCTTCCACAGGTAGCCCGAGCAATTGCGCTTCACTACACGCGGTTTGAGGAAGTCACCCGTTACATCAATGCCATATGATGCATAATCAAAGTAACAAATGTGCGTTGTTATGGAACAAGCATTATATTCTAAGTACCAAAATATTCAGATAACGAAATTTTTGGGCAAAAAAAGGTCCGAAAATTTAGTCGTCCGAAAAAATTAAATTGCGAAACGTTTTAAAACGTCACAAGATTTGGAAGCTTAGTGTGGTCAACAACTCGTTTTAATCGACTTTAAAGTAGTAGGATTTATAATCCTCTAATACAAGGCAATGACAAATTCTTGGATTCGACAAGTTCCTCCTCTAGGTTTGTGAATCAAACTGTTTTACTTCTCTTGGCGTGTTCGGCGTTTCGTAAGCTTGGTACTGTTTATGAACCAGTTCAGTTTTGTTAATAAATTTTTAAAAGATATTTGTTGTCACCGTTTGTCTGAAACTAACAGGTACAAATGTCCGAAAGAATTTTGTCCGGAATCTAATGTTCGAAATCTCAAGGTCCCAGTATTTTCGTAATTAAAGTATGTTCTTTGATTCCCAGGCGCTCCTAACGGCCGTTATAATGACCGGGAAGAGACTGGTACGTAACGTCTGCACACAAACTACGTTGTAAGTGCTTCTGGACTGTACTCGAAAATCCTATTTAAACCATGTTTGTTAGATAACAATTAAACAATCAAAAATTTCCTGTTACGTTCCAATTTAAACAACAATTAAATATCACGCTACACTAGTAATGTCGCCCTAAGCAGGAAGCGCGATTTCAATATACCAACTTGCAGCCATTTTCTAAGTTTAAAGATATTTCAACCATTAATTCAAAAGATAACAAAATAAAACACCCAGAATTTCTCGATGTTATAGACTGAGCTGTGTACTTTACAAACCTTTGAATCGTTTTTTTCCACTATAAACGGACCACTTTGTTTATCTTTGTTTGTTTTTTTCGTTAGTTTTCAGATTTTTGTGAAACATAAACGTGCATGTTAAAAGTATCATTTATATCAGTTTTTGGAAAATGTAATTTATTTTTAGTTTTTTTGGTTCTTAATAAATTCAGATAAAAATTTTAATAAAAAATTATAAGATATACATAGAATTTTTTTAGTTCTCTCGTTTACCATTTAGTAATTATATAAACAATTGCAGAATCCCTACTCCAGCCCTTTGGCTGCAAATGATTTTAAAGAAAGATATCTATTTATCTGTTCTTCGAAATAAACATGCAGCTCAGTCCAACAATCTCACCTGCAGCTCTTCATTGATAATCATTTTGCTGATTATGCTGTGTACCACTGATGAGGGGAGTTCAAACATCTGTGCGAGCGTGTGCAGACACAAGGAGTCATACACACGGCTGTAGGTGAACAGGTATGTTCGCAGGCTCTCCTCCTGGACTTTCCTGTGGTGAACAACGGTTTGGAATATTTATCACAGGCTACACCGAAACTTCTCTAAGATGGACACCTTTGGGAAAGGCCTTAACTGTCCATCTAAGAAAGGTTTCAGTCTAATAGAAATTCATGTAACTGTATAAGCTACCTTAGCAAGTGTTTAAGGTAACCTTAGCAACTGTATTACACAGGTTGCAGTCTTAAAGAAACTCAAGTTAATTTGACATCATTCCAATTTGGAAATTTAATCACGAGCTACACTCAAACCTCTCAAAGAATGACACCTTCGGGATAGGCCTCAACTGTCCATCTTAGAGAGGTTTCTGTCAAATAGAAACTCAAGTCTATATGACATCATTCCAATTTGGAATATCTATCACAGGCTATATTCAAACCTCTCTTAGATGGACACCTTTGGGACCGGCTTAACTGTCTGTCTAAGAGAGGTTTCAGTCTAATAGAAATTAAAGTGACTGTAAAAGCTACCTTAGCAAGTGTTTAAGATAACCTTAGCAACTGTACAGGATAATTTAGCAGAACTATGAATCCAAATCTATGGTCACAGGTGGATGGTAGACAGAACAGTGGATCCCATTCTATGGTCACAGGTGGATGGTAGACAGAACAGTGGATCCCATTCTATGGTCACAGGGGGTGATAGAAAGAACTGTGGATCCCATTCTATGGTCACAGGTGGATGGTAGACAGAACTTTGGATCCCATTCTATGGTCACAGGGGGTGATAAAAAGAACTGTGGATCCCATTGTATGGTCACAGGTGGATGGTAGACAGAACTGTGGATCCCATTCTATGGTCACAGGTGGCTGGTAGACAGATCTGTGGATCTCATTCTATGGTCACAGGGGGTGATAGAAAGAACTGTGGATCCCATTCTATGGTCACAGGGGTGATAGAAAGAACTGTGGATTTCATTAATTCTATGGTCACAGGGTTGGATAGAAAGAACTGTGGATCCCATTCTATGGTCACAGGTGGATGGTAGACAGAACTGTGGATCCCATCCTTTTGTCACAGGTGGAAGGTAGACAGAACAGTGGATCCCATTCTGTGGTCACAGGAGGTGATAGAAAAAACTGTGGATCCCACTCTATGGTCACGTGGGGGTGGTAGACGTGACCAACTCTCAGGGAGCTCTGACATCATCTGTGCCACAATCAACCACACTTAATACAAGGCAGCCGTGTGTCCCAGATGAGCCTGTTTATTTCACCACAAACTAGCCTAGTTCTGAGAGACAAAACATCTCAAAACAGCAGCGAGGCGTGGTAAACAGCTTTATGACAATAAGTACTACTTTTAACTCATTCACTATCACTGGCACCAGCGCAATACACTTTTGACCATATTATCCATTGGCATATGCGAAATCTTTGAAGTTCTCTCTTGAATGCCTACCTTGCAAGCATTAGTTTCACTGCAGGCCCATCATGAAACAAGCTCCATACCTTTAACAAAGTGATGTGCAACATTAATGTCAAGTCTTTCTTTTCTACATAATTTTATAATCATTATCCAAACAAAACAGTCAAAGAAAATAGGAAGACTCTATTAAAAGGATAATCACTGCTTATCAAGTAAAATGATTCGCAGGACGAGTCACTTTAGAAGGCCATTCCTGAAGATTGATCCAAACTTTTAACAAAAACGAGCTACTTAGGCTTGAGAAACGATTTAGCTATTTATAGCTTTAAACAAAAATCAAACGAAAGTAGCTCTAAAGCAATAAAATTGATCTTCATCCCCATAAACACACACTAAAATCTTACTTTTACCTGAAACCATAAAACTACAGTCATTGACTCTGCTCTTCTGAAGCTGGGAAGTGAGCCAGCTCGCAGGCTATGAAAACTACAGATGACCATGCATGCTAAGAAAAATATTGATGCAAACAATTTCACTATCAACTTAAGTTCTCAAAAAAATAGGCCTGCAATGCATGTGTGTAGCTACTGCATTCTTGTTTCCATAGGTATGTGAACACGGCGCTGTTTACTATGTACAGCTATTTTAGAAAGGTTGTCGTAAGGACTACATGCCCATATCACTTACTGTTTAGTTACTGATTACATAAGACTCATACATTGAATGACTAGCCCTATTGTTTGAGATAAGTGGTTATTCGACAAATGACTGACATTCTGCAACATGGAAATTGGTCAGTGTTCGGCCCAAACAATAGGTTTGTATGACTTGACAATATCTTTTTGAAATTTTATTTTCAACGGATTTTTCTTAGCGAGCTCAGATGCGGCTAACAATAACATAAACATGAGGCGATGTTTTCTCATCAAGCAGTGAGAAAAATTCTCGGGAGTCTTTGTGCAAGTAAGTCTTGTGGTTACAAGTTACAGTGGGAGAAAATCTCGGGAAAATTCATGTGGTCTTGCAAAGCGTACCAACCTAAAACCGACTCTATCCATCAAAACGAAAGCATTGTAGCTACTGTTGCGCATGCGCAGTAGCTACAAAATGCAAAGAAGCAACAGGATCTTTGAAATCCTGTAAATACCTTAACACTGAGGATAAAGTCCCTGCAGGCTTTCCAATCACCAGTCATCATGGCCCTTGAGGATGCCACCACATGCTCTCGCATCGTCTCTGGGGGTCCTGCAAGAAAAGAAGTTTAGCTCAGTAAAAGTGGTGCATTTATATTGCGCCCATACCATATAAATGCTCAAAGGCACTTTACAATGATCAGTTTTCCCCAGTGGACTGGAAGCATGTTTAGCTGCAATTGGCAGCCACTTCAAAGGAAAAGGCCCAGGCCAATTACTGGCCTTAACAGTGAGG
The DNA here is from genome assembly GCA_026413305.1 of Hydrozoanthus tunicans. NCBI lineage: Eukaryota > Metazoa > Cnidaria > Anthozoa > Zoantharia > Hydrozoanthidae > Hydrozoanthus > Hydrozoanthus tunicans. The sequence continues at coordinate 22,042 of JAOBAT010056068.1, read as the reverse complement.
CCATTTTGAAGGACAGTTAAAAGATGGTCAGACAGCTATGGAAGTCCATGTACCTACAAGTGGCTGCTTTTCACTTAGACGAAGCTGGTAGTGGAAGCTCTTGCTAATGATTCGGCGACGATAATCAAACTCATGGGCTGAAACAAACAAGCAATTAATGGTTTTAGTACCAAAAACACAAACAAAAACACTTGCAAAAAGCAGGTAGTCATGGACTGGACTACATGTAGCTACAGCAACAAAACAAGCCAGAAGTTTTGGATCCAGTCTGTGGATCAAGTTGTATAACACAAATAGACACAGCAAGGAATGATAACAGTATTGCCTCAGTCAAGGGCAAAAAATGAATTATATTTACTATTTAAGCTTTTTTTAGCTGCCTTGTAGTGCTAACTGCAGTCGGTGCAAAGTCTTCTAGATTGAAATAAAATCAAACATGATTGACTTATGCAGTAACTCGGTTCCAGGTTCCTGTCCTATTGCCCATGCATATTAGTTTCGCACACTCTCCTTGCTCGCTCATTGCCATCCTCTTACAAACACGATGGCAAAGTAGCTCCTGCTGATATCAGCTGTAGCTACAAAAACTGAGGTGGCAAATCTTACCAGCCATATATGGAATCTCCAGTAACATGGCTGAAGTTAGGTAAACACATTCTAGTAACTCCAAGTTGATATGCATGTGGAAAGGCATCTGAAACATCAATTTTTAGATGGTTAGTACCAAGTATTTGACATTGCTTGTTTTCACCACATAGTCAGGAGGGATTAATAACAGTTCCTCTGTCTAATTCATTAAGTACCTGTCTCCTCTTCTCAATCTTTTCTTGTTCTGGGTTTCTCTCATGTTGTCTTTGTTGCATAAGGCCCTGGAGAGGATCAAAAATGGAAATTTTCAAATTACAATTAGTGTAGCAAATGTTTCAATTTTTTATTGATTAAAAATAAAAATAATTGTACAATCGTGTTAAAGCAATAACCACAATGAAGATGAATATTTTGAGTCATTTAGTTTACTATACAGAATAGATGTTTTACAGGATGTGCCAGAACTTGCATGGTCCAAGATGATCAGGTAGAAACTTGAAGACAGTTATGTGATATGGCAGAAACATTGTTTTTATTCTATGAATTTTCAGTAAGTGATTTAACTTTAGTATATATATATACAATTATTGCAATCTTGGAAAGGATTATTGGAAGAAATGTATCAATGATAAAAGTGTGAGAACCCCCTTTTGCAAAATTCTTGCTGCTTTCCTGGGGTTAGTTGTCATCTGTGATTAGTTGATTTTTAGTAACGTGTGACTGATCAAGTTTAAATGTATCCAGTCCAGAATACAATTGTGAGTTGTTGCTTGCATTGCCCTCTTTGGTTTCTTAAATATTCAAGGACACAACAGAGTGTAGATGATATAAAAATTGAGGAACATAACGACAATCAAGCTTAACATTTATCTTGAAATGGATTTAAATGCAGTTTTAGATTATTTCTTTATAATTGAGGGGGGGGGGGGAGGGTGGTAGAACTTTACTTTAAGCACTAACCAGTTTTAGGGAGTACTAAATATTAGCAATTTTTTTAAATCACTAAAGTTCCTAACATTAGTAGCTGTATAAAATAGTAAAATTAAAGTGCATATAATGCTAACAGCTTTTTTAGGGTCAAATCATTTTACATACAATTTAAAATTTTTCTGTAAAAAATATTTCGAAATTTGGTCAAATTGTTTTTTCCTACAGTGGCACGAACTAGCAAAGCTTTCAGGCATCTTGGTTCTCGGCTGCGTATTCGGGGGACTGGGTTGTGACATCATTCCCGACTTAAAATAATGAGCAATTAAATCGTTCTTAACACAAAGGTGCAAAAGAATGAAAACTGTATGATTAATTGGATCGTACTTCTGAATCAAAAATCTCTAATTCATTTGTGCCCATCTTGCTGTGTTTTGATAGAGGTATTTAGAAATGACGTCATAACCCAGCCCCCTTCAAATGCGGCTGCGAACCAACAAAACTTGAACTTCAAATGTGTATAAAAAATTGAGAACATGACCGTTTTCAAAAAATATTTTCTTTTAATGTTAATTTTAACACTTTTAATGGTAACAAAAAATAATTATTAGTGTTATAGGCACTTTAAGGTATTTTTGTTTCCCTGAGTCTTTACACTTCCCTCAACTTCATCATGGTAAACATGATAAGTGGTCACATAAGCTAGCTAATGAAACAAGTATATCACATAGTCCATCTGTGACAAACCTGAGCCAGCAGTTCTTTTGCCCGTCCACTTGACTGAACGTCGTGCAGTGAATTGTGTGAATCTTTTATCATGCCATGTCTAAAGGCACACAAGCCAAGTTGCACCATGGTCCTGTTGTACAGAATCTGAAATTTATATTTGTGAGTTTTTAATTAGCTTCCACAATATTTATTGGTATGCAGGTCACTATATTGATGATTCCAAAGCCGGGAAAACCTATCAATTACATGCAAGTCAAACAGACAGCCTAACTGTGATAATACTACTAAGCATTGCAGCTCATCTGATGGCTCACAGCACTTGCTCTGCCAGAATTTAGGGCTAGAGCCAAACTGATCTCCTTAACAAACATAAAGAAATTAATACACCCCACTGACTTCAATAATTATTACAAACCTCAACCTTGGCCAGAGGATGAAAAAAAATTACTTCACCTGCACTACTACTTCTACTTTATCCACCATATTATTACAAATCAATTACCTGAGTTGGTATATCAGAATGTTGGACTGTTTCTTGCAAATGTGACATTAGCATTAGGTTCCGTGCTTCAAACCACCTGTTGTGCAGTGCATGGTGGTATATATTGCAAAGCATTGCCCGGGTGCGGATGCGGTCGGACGTATCTTTGGAGTAAATGTATTTACACATCTGGTCAAGGATGTCAGCATCTGATGGTCCGGAAGGTACTTTTTTCTCTGTCTCTTCTGATGTTTTTTCTTTCTCTCCCTCTTCTGCGACTTCTGTGTTTCCATCTGTTTCATTTGTTGTTTCCTTTTCATCTAAATTATTTTGTAAGTAAACAGATTGCTCAGAAGTCTTGAAAGTAGTAGAGGAGAAGGCAAGCATGTCTGACTTGCCTGTTCTAGCACTTCTGGAAGGATATTACTCACAGTTCTTAGAAAACAAACAATCTTATTTTATATATATCAATTTTCATAATATACATATTTTACATCATTTTCTAAAAACTTCATCATTGACTGAAGCCGGCAAAAAGGATAAAAACATTGAGTTTTAATGCTAAATCGAAATGACATGAAAACAGTGAAAACAAAACTGCAATGAACAATAATTATTACATTAATAACAATAATAAAAATCCTTTTGCCTCCTGAAGAGGTCAAAGGTACTCTTGTCCAAACAAAATTGGACAGTCAACCACACCTTCAAGTTCTTCTGATTCTTTTAATTTTCTTAGAGCCCTTGGGTCAATCTGTTGAACAATAAGGAAAACAAAAAACTGAAAAAACTACGAGTGACTTTTGCTTATAACTTATGACTTTCTGTTACAACTTTGTAAGGTTGTTCCTAAAGATACAAATCTGCATAGCATTCATGCTGCACAAGATACTTTGATAGAGAGAAATCTACAAAAACTTACTTGCACTTTTAGTGAGAGAAAAAATCTGAATGAACTTGAACACATTGGGAAACAGGAGGAGGAGGAGGAGGTAAATCAGGATAGGAATTCATTGTTATTCCTTTCTTAAATTTAATGGATAATTCATTTTATCCTGATGCATGCTTGTATTTACTTTCTTAAATTCCAAACTGGCTTATTGGTTATAAATGTCTTTTGAGAAGTTTTTTTTGTTTGAATGAAGAACAGAAACCTCGACACTAACCTTATAGTAGATGTGTTCAATACGCCTCAAGTATATTCTACAAATTTCCGATCTTGAACCTGTCTTCTCCAGATACTGCTGCAGCTCAGTGATCAAGTCTGTGACTGCAGACTCATCCTTCAACCTTAAGTCAATAAAGTTACATTTGAGTTACTGGGTAATCTTTACTGAAAACAAAGTCGAAATACCACTTGCTATATGTCTCTTTGCGTTACTTTTCCTAAACTATTAATATGAAAATTATTTGTGTTTACGTTTGTCTTCTTTCCCACAAACCTTGTAAATATTATAAAACTTAATGTTTAAAATGTAGGTGCAGAAAAACTCATCTTAACCTTTTAGGCTGTTTTGTTTCTGCACCTCCTATCTAACCAAAAATGTAAATTATATATTGGAAATCACTGTTTATGTAAATATATAGGAAGTAAAGAACCTTTGGACCTTTGAATTTCATTTCTACTTCATTACTCCTTTCTAGTTACTTCAAGCAAGAGTTTTCCAAAAAAAGTTTGAAATGTTTTCCTCTTGTTCACTCAAGTCAATAAGCAGCAACTGATCGGACTGCCTAGTCAATTCCAAGACACAATTGACCCAGACAGGCGCACAGGTATGCAGTCATAAAAATAAACTGTTGTAATTTAACAAAAGACAAGCATTGACCACACTGAAGCTCCAGTCCTTCAATGGCACTTTTATAATACTCAATACCATAGTACTACTCAGGTATCTTGTTCACATTATTAGTAACATATTTTTCTCTCCATTATATTTAAAAAAATATTCTATACTACAGAAATATAATTACAGACTAAAAGAGCGACTTTTTCTATCCAAACTGCCACTTTGGCTATTTCATAATAATTATTGACCCCTTCAATAATTGAAGGGTCTAGTGCAAAAATGACATAAGTGACTATTGATGACTATGATAACCTATGTTATTCCTGTTATCTCTTGATAACCACTGGGAGAATTTAGTGTTTCATACAAAGTCACTTACATCGTTTTTGCACTAGGCCCTTCAATTAAGCACAAACCTCTCAACATATTCAGTTGAATGGCAATCACAACCCTGTAGCATCTTCGTAAACTCATCATCCATTCGCTCGACTATGGTCAGAACACAACCTCGTACTTTCAAGGTTTGGTCAAATTTCTAGTCAGGTGTGTTTAAGAAAATAATTAGTATTCAAATACTTTTAAGTTCACAAAAAGGCTTTGTATAATAAAAAATACCTATTTGTAACAAAGAAACAAAAGTAAACCTTGTGTATAGTGTCATGGCAGCTTTTTAAACAATAAAAATTTTGTTTTTTGCCCAAAATTTTTATTAAAAGTTACCCATGTCGATCTGTTGCTATTTGGGTATGCTAATTAATCACCACAAACAATGTTAGTGTATAAATGAAAAACAAATGCAACAAAAGCTGAAGAGTTAAACCATATTTATTGGAAATATCGCCCTGGACAATAATAAATTTTATTGACTTTTTTGGCAGGCCCCTAATCGAGGTGGCTGCTAATTAGTGGCTGGGCACTAATTAAAATTTTCAGATTTTTAGCAATGAGCAACTTTTATTACTTTGTGTGAATATACAATCAAATTTAATATTATCTAATCTGGCTAATAGACCAATTTCGATATTTTAAAATTTTTACTTAAATACGAGGCTCTGGGGAATAAAACAAAAGAAATCGCTTTCACATCAAAAAATGAATAATCTATTTCTTTTGTTTATTCCCCTGAGCCTCATATCCAAGAAGGAATTTTAAAATATCAAAATTGGCCTATTGTAACTTGGGATTGTGTCCTTGAACTCCATTACTGTAATTTAAGTTATAATTATAACAATTATAGCATAACACAACAGCATAACAGCTAACTAAGCAAACATTTTCATTGTTCACTCAAAGATTACTGAAAAACTCAATCCTCTAACTGCTAATTAGTGGCTGGGTACTAATTAAGTTTTTTGACTTTTTGGATGGGTACTAATTGGAAGACAGGTAGTATTTTGAATTATTATGGTAGCTACAGAACTGTTCTTTGTAAAAGCCAGTGTATTCATAGTACCTCAACATTTTCTGATTCCTCAGGGATATTTTCACCAATAGTGATGTTGGGATTTTCAGACAGAATTTTAATCAGCTCATCAATCTGCTTTAAGCATCTGCAATATCAAAATACAAAATACTTGATTTATTAAGCTAGAGAAAAAGATTGACAGAAGTGAAAACAATCAACACTTCAATAAGCAATACTAAGAAGATATAAGCAAAAGGTAAAATGGTTATGCAGAAAACATAAACATACAAAAATATTCTTAAAGAAAATAATGATTGCAAAATTTACATAACCTTACTCTTTTTGAGAAAGAGAAGCAAGGCTGGCATAACACAAAAATGTCATCAATTTAGTTTTTCACTGCAAAATGGAATAATAGTTTTCTCATGAGTTTAAGCACCAAAGGCAAAGACTATTACAAACTTTAATGACTTTCACTTGTTAACAAGGCATACAATATTTCTTGGACCAGACTCCAGTCAACTCCTATTTTTACTTTGAAATATTGGACTTATACTGTAACCTGACTTTAATTGAACCCCACAGTTTCAAAGTATTTTATTCACAAATTGACCTAACATCACAGACTGTAAATTGGAATCAAAACGGTGTGGTAATAAAAAAGAGTCTCTTCAAAAACACAAGTTAAAACTGATAGAAAATAGATTTACTTACTCTTGCCACATATCTGGCTTCATACATGTGGCAATGTTGGGGTTGTAATCATAAATTGAGGAAATAATGTGGAACAACAGCTTGACAGTCATTGCAGGACCTGTGTACACAACGGATAGGGGATGCTAATATTATTATAACATGAATGCATGTAGTGGAAAAATAGTGCATAAATAATTATTGATTAAAATGGCTTTTCGAATTCGTGGAATCAACGGAATCAATGGAATCAGTAAAGGAACCAATGGAATCTCTTTGAAAACAAAAAAACATAAAATAAACAAAATAAAGGCAAAGAGAAAAATGTTCTGAACTTATGGGGATCGTTATGTGTTCGTCCTCTGTGAATACTCAACTCGATCAGAAACCCTATTATTATGATACTTTGAAGATTACCCAGGAAACAATGAAATATCAAAAAGAAAATTTAGTCCAAATCATAGCTAATCTTGAACAAGACATTTCAGTTGCAAGACATTTCAGAACTTTCCCTCGTGGCCCAGTTTGGATGCCATGTTATAGATGGTCAAAGTTCGAATCCTGGCCGGTATGCCTAAGGGTTTCTTTTTCAATTTTTCCCAATAGAATTGAATAGAACAACTTTTCTTTCCTTTTTTCATTTAACATGTATCCTCGATGACTTTTTAAAGCTATTTAAAAAATTAATTGCTGGTGAAAAGCAAAGGTTACAAATCAAGCCCACTACAATCAGGTATTCGAGTCTTGTTTGTTATGACGCGAAAACGAATAATATTTGAACTTTTTTCCCTTTGCCCAGTTTAGTTGTTTATTTTTTTTTTCAAAGAGATTCTGTTGATTCCACTATTGATTCCGTTGTTGATTCCATTGATTCTATTGATTCCGTGAAATCGATAAGCCAGATTAAAACGCTACTGAAGCAAAATCTTCAAACTAGTTTTAATTACTAAGATTAAAAGTTTAACCAGTATAATTTCTGCCTAGACATTTGTCATCAGTTTAAAAAATAAATTTTATGGAGAATTAAGGACAAAATGCCTATTTTTAGTGTCAAGGCTGCATGAATTTTTTAGCTCTTTAGATATGTGTGATGTCACTTGATTTGAAATGCGGGAGGCCAATTTCACTTTACTGGTCAATTTTAAATGATCATGGAATAATGGACCAGGATTTGAGCAAAACCCTCATTAGTTGGCTGTAAACACTAGTATAAAGCAGCTTGGAGTCCTTTCAAACCATGTGACATCATAAATCGCTGTCATATTTGAATTTTATTTGCACTGAATGCACTATTTTGTAAGCATTTTCACAGACTAAAAATTAATGGTCAGCTAAGCAAACTTATCAATCTACAGTTAAATAGTAGTGTTGAAAAAGCCTTTAAAGTTATAAAAGTACCAGTGACAAAATGGTTTCAGTAGCACTTTAAATAACGAATAATACAATATATGCATAAATAATAAGAATAGAGAATATTGGATAGAATTTTACATACAACAATATTAATATTAGTAAAATAATATCTAAGGGTGATTATTTAGTAAAATTTCTGCTGCTCTAATTGGTAGACAAACAAAATAAAATGAACAAAAATTTAATAACTAATTCTTAAAATGTATGCTTTGCATTTTGTGGATCTTTGTAAGGAAGAATTAAAATCCTTGAAGGGAAATGCTATTCTAAAAAGAACTGAGGTAACATAACACTTTTCAAAGGTAATTCAATAACCCCTAGACAACTGTGCTATTTTGTGAAAGATAAACTCCAGTTTTCAGATTTTGATATGTGTGACTGAGTAAATGGCAATTCAACAAATTTTTTGCACAAATCTATGGCAACGACTCTTTTTTCTCTCTGACACACCTGTCAGTGAGTAGTTTTACTAAAACAATTATTTGTCTCAGGTTTAGTGAATATTTGGGTGATAAAAACCCCCTCACCAGATGTTCACTTCACCTTCAGTGAATAATGTTAAAATTTACAGTTGAGATACAGAGCAATAATTGATCTTTTTATTTGAGCTCACCTAGCTTGGCTCTGTCAGCAATATCCCTCAGTTGTTTCAGAAACTGGATTTGGTCAGTTCTGTCAGTTCCCTAGTGAATTCAACAACAAAATTATTAATATAACAATGGAACCAATAATCTAACTCATCTTAATAATTATAGTGAACAACTACATGTACAACCACCCAACAAATGCCTTTTTTGAAAAACAAACAAATAATTGTGGTAACAAAAACATACAGCAATGAAATTCTGCTTAATAGTTTGAAAAAAACAAAACTTGTCAGCTAATAAAATGTATTTATACCAAATGAAAACTGATCAATCAGTTGTCATGATTCAGACACTAATGTATTGTTTCACTGAAAGCATCAAGAACACTATTTTATTGAACAAATATTGCTTACTTATTTATTTATTTATTCATTCATTCATTTATTCATTCTTTCGTTCATTCATTCGTTCACTTTTTCTTTCTTTTTTCTTTCTTTTTATCTATCTTTCTTTCTACTTCTTTCATTCATTCATTGGTTCATTGGTTCATTTGGCTTCACTAATCTTAGGTAGTCGGAGAACCCAACAGGTTTCACAACCAAATTATTAGACTCCAAGGGCCTACATTTACACCCTTTTCTGAGAAGAAGTGAAGATTTAACCATTTCCAGATGTTAGAGCAAAGCCAGCACCTTCTCCTCAGTTATTCTAAGAGAAAGAGAGAAAGTCTGGCACCGGGAATCTTTTTTAGCTTGAGCCAGGTAGCACTAGGCATCACTAGCAGGTAACACTAGTGCTGGTGATCATCTTATATTAGCGGCTGCACCAATGTTCTACAGGTGTCATATGCATATATGCACAAGTGGCTTCAGGTGAATTCCTTGCATATAGGAAAATTTGTTGTTTTTGACCATTTTCATAATCTTTGTTTGCCCTTGTAACATACAATTTTCACATAGTTAAGTAAGAAGTAGTTTTACAATTTACATTATATTCTAGTATTTATAGCTAAAAAAAAGAGTGCTAGTGGGCCACTTAGAAAGACGGCATTGGGTCATTCCATGCCAAATCAATGAAAAATAAAAGTCCCCAACTATTAAATTTGTTGTTTTGCTATTTTTGTCATCTCTACTACTTGGTGAAAACCAAAAAATATAAGGCTTGCATGTTTTTTTATTTACTGAGATTAATCATGGTGGTCGAAAAAGGGTGCCAAATTCCAGAAAAAAGACATAACTCAATAAATACTTGAGATATTAAGCTCAAACTTTAGAATTGTTTGTTTCAATAGTTAGGGCACATTTTACTTTGAAATAAAGGAAATCCAAGACCAAAGGCAGGCTTTCAAGCACACCCAGGTGAAAAAGTAGGAGAAAAGTAGGACCAAGATTCTTTTAAAAGTAGGAGAAAAGTAGGACCAAGATTCTTTTAAAAGTAGGGAAAAGTGGGACAACTGTGGACTAAGAAAAGAAGGACCAAGAATGTAGCCTTTGGTACAGATCTTTGAAGAAGTACTGATTAACTGCTCCTAGTTTGCCTGTGACTCGTTTCACTGCTGGTAGAGTGTGAGCCATCTGGACTGGACATGTTCGTCAAGAAGTCTTCCTTGCGACATGTGGTCCAGGCTTTAACCCTGAACATCTGCAAGGCTTTCTCCCTATTCCTGCATGATATAACCTTGTACAATGTGTTGAAATTGTGGCGTATAAAAAGTAGGAAAAAGTAGGAATTTCAAGACAAAAGTAGGAACACTAGGAGAAGGGTAAAAAAAGTAGAAAATAGTAGGAAAAGTAGGATCACTTGAAAGCCTGCAAAGGGTGTGGGCCATTCATTGGTTTGGCATCGAATGACCCCATTACCTCAATCTCCCTTGATAGAACAAGCTCGTGCAGATGGAGTACCGCAGAGTTTCTTGTCCTACACTTAATTCTTATGTAATACCTTTTTTCCTCTGCCTGCAGCAATTTCATGTAACTTCTTTAAAACCACTTCATGGGTTATTTCCGTATCCTTTGGAAATAATGCTTTTACTTTCTCCTAAAAATTAGAAACAAAAGTATTAGGAGAACATGTTACACTAAGTCTTAAATTTTCAAACTAAAAGTTTGGTTCTTTTGTCAGCATGGTTTTCATAAGGAAAGTAAGATTTCTTTGTGAGAAGAAAAAATTAGCGATAAAACCAGATACTTCAGCTCAATCTGAGGCCATCCTCAACCTTGGTTTCACCGACTAAAATTCAAAAACTGTAAAGTTTATTAAAGGTCAAAATAAGTAAAATTTCTTTAAACTAGCATTATTGCTAAACGAACACTTTTGCACAGATGAAATTTTATTGGCTATTCAAAAATTGATGAATTTGCATTTTAAAAAAAATTTGCTGCCAATCCATAACCTTTGGATGAGTTTAAGCCAAAATTGGGTTGGTGATGTATCTCGAAGTGTATAGATCATAACTCCAAGTTTGGCTCAAATTAACCCGAAGGTTGGTGGCATATTTTCAAAAAATACAAAGTCACCTGGATGTCACAATTACTGTGGCATCATCAGTTGAAAACATTAACGTTAATGTTTAAGGAACAGATTTTAACAAAATGTTCCCACTGCTATTGCTTATTTAGAAAAGTCTATCCACTGAAGCATTAAAATTTTCTACTTCATTGCACTTAAACACTCAAATACATAAATAGTTGAGTGGAATGGATTCTCTTTTTGTTTTACCCTAGCCTGAACACTTCAAAAGCCAATTCTACTGTTCATTATTTACGTCCACACTTACGACTGATGGCTTGACTTGAGTCCATCCTGTAGTCTCATCTTCTTCTTTTATTGCACTCTTTGTTTTCACTTTCCTCTCCCTCTGTTTCCGTTCCTTCTTCTCCTTTTCCTTTGATTTGTCCCTGAAAGAATTGAATCAAATAAAATTCTTATTTACCTATACTTTCACTCAACACATTGAGAAAGCAAACTAGCCATACGTGATCGAAAAGGGCATCTAAGAAATGTGTTTTTTGTAGGCTGTCATCATCAATGTTGCCATCCTTAAATCTTAAACTCCCTATTTGAAACTGGGCTACCGCCCTGTAGTCCAGTGGTAAAACCTACTAAAACTACTAAATAAACTAGCCAGTAAAGCTTGGTGTTCTAGTCATTCTCAATGGTGAAATCGAAGAGTGAAGTGATGAGCGAGTCGGCGAAGCATAGCGAGCCGCGAGCGAAGAGAACGCCAGCCTCCAACCCCCGCTCTCACGGGAGAAATACTTGAATTCTGCGGCCGCCAGATACCGCAAAATACCATTGGCTGAAACCGCTAATTTAGAAAAACTCGTGCTGTCATTGGTTGAAAGAGTATAATTTATTCAAAATTTACCCAGCAAGGTGGTCTCATCAAGATCGACAGTGTTGAGTTATAGAAACAGATCAATTGAGCTATTTTTGGAGAAAGTTTGCAGTCTTGATTTAAACTTGAATTATGAACTTGCAGTGAAGAGTTGTACATGGGAAACTATGTGCTGGCAGTCTTACCCACTAGATTTGGAAAAAGTAGAATATATCAAGCGTTCACACCACTAAAGGCAGCAGAAATGGCTGACGGCATCACTATGTTGGTTATTTCGCCGTTGTTTCAATCAGTTTTTGCTCCATGTGAGTTTGACAGCTGTCACGACTTGTCATTTTCACTTCCGATTTTAACTATCTTTCACTTCCGCTCAGTACTAATTATTCCGGTTAAGTAAACAAACTACGAATAATTATGTGCAAAAATTTCTCCAAAAAAAAGGGGGGTTCGAGGCTGGCGTTCTGCTCTCGTTCTCTCTCCCCATTCCCTCCGCGGCCCATTTTTCGCCGCTCTTTGTTTTCGCCATCGAGAATGACTAGAATGCCAAGCTTTGCTGGCTATAAATAAACATGTATTCTGAATGGGTAAACCTTGTGGGTGATTGATAAATTAGTAGTAATAAAATTGTACTTGGCACAAGTAAAGTTGAATGAGTCCAGTCTTTAAGGTAGTTTGTTATACAAGATGTACGAAGCCGCACTCAAGCTCACTGGTGGATTGACAACCCAGAATATCTGGTCAGTGCACACTTCAACGTTCTCTTAATTTTGCATACGTGTTCCCCCCTGAGCACATAGTGAAGATTCACTCAGGGTCTACTTTGTATGCAGTACTACTTCCATGCTTGACAAGATGATTGTGGCTTACAAGGGGCAGAACAGGTTTTTATGGCGATCAAAATTATCTGTATTCTATGACGTAATATATTCAATCGTTCACTTGATGTGTTTCGTCAGCCTCTAGGCCAACACTGTCCTGTACCAACTGTGCAGAAAGATACTCTACAATAACCTAGACAAAAGTAGTTTGGTTCCTATTGATCTTTTAACAAATAAGGGCATAAATTGACTGATCAGTATCAGGTAGTCAACATAATTTACTTTCAGTAAAATCTTGGCCCTTCAAACTAAAATTGTCTCGTTTGTTTTAGCCTTTAGTTTCAAGTGCTAAAAGCTCTGTTAGTGCAACTAACGTTTTCAAAAACATGCTTGCAGTCAATTCTCCTGGTCTGTAATCATCACCAGAGCTTGAGCTGCTATCTGACTCGTCACTTGAGCTAGGCCAGTCATCATCAGAGTCACTTTCTTCCTACACAAAAAGGATTAAAATTAAGGTATCAAGTGACATCAGTTTGAATAAATAAATTGCTTTAATTAAGAGTTGAATTGAAATTTTGAATTACTACTATATAAGGTTTATACTGAATTGATAAACGAGTTTTTTTTTGATAACCAAACAAGTCTAAGTTTCATCACTTTTCTTAAACTGTTTTTCTCAAATTTAATTTTAAAAAAACATGAAAAGTCTTACTACCTCAAGCTTTTCCTCTGGTACTGCTTTTTTCTTGAGAAAGTCATTTCCAGTTTGCTCTGGTTTAACATCCCTTTCATCTTCAGATTCTACCAAAACAAGATTATTTTAATGAAATATATACTATTCATACATAAACACACAAAAACGAACCAAAAATGTTAGAAGAACCAATGTTTTTTTTGAGGAACTATATAGCTGAAAAGCAATTTTATAAAAATTTTAAAAACTTTACTTTTTAAAATTTGATGGAAAGAGTTAAGTTAGACCTGGCACATTACTCTTATTGACAGCAGATTTAGAGTTTTCTTCAAACAGTTGTTTTTCGGTTTTTGCATTAAAAAAATCCTGTGGTTTATCAGTTTTATTGTCCTTTTGCAGTTTTTCTTGATTAGCAATTGATTCTAGTTTTTGACAAAGAACTGTCAGTTTGGAGTAAATTGTTGTGCAGTTTGTGATTTTTAATGTACTCTAGTTCTCTGTACAAAATTGATGGAGTAAGGCTACTACAAATGTTTGATAAATCAATATAAGTTTTATACCATTGAGATAGAATGAAACCTATGTTTGGACTATATAGTTCTTCATCTAAGTGTGAAGCTATTCAAGTTTTTCGGTAAGATTTTTCCCGTTACTAACAAGTCAACTCGAGAGCCAAGACGTGATATTCTTTTAGCCATTTTATTCTGACAGTTTTAACTTCAAAAATCCTCGAATGGAAAATTTCTATTTTATTAGTTTACTCCTTTATCATCAATCAGGAAAATTAGCAATTAATAATTAAAGTCCCTATCAAGCTTATTTTTTAAGAACCAGATGAAGAGTAGAACCCTTTAATAATACTGTAACAGTAATTTTTGAAAATAAAACTTTTTCCCACCGTTCCTGTTACAATTTTTAGACTTGAAGCACGCAGTGATGATGTAGGAGGCATATGATGTAGCAGGAGGCATAAAGCAGAGGCAATCTTTTTTATCTCAAAAAATTCAATTCTGGCTACAATAGTCACGTTGCTATAACTTTAATCACTGAATTGTTTCCTTGAAATTGTTTGAAATACAAATTCTATGACATTTTTTAACAGAACTGAAATTTTTTTAAACAAAAACCACATAACTCACTGCTGCTTTGTCACAGGTTACCAGTTCCTGCCTGCTCTGTCAAAATTAACATTCCAATCTTTTTTTTTTATAAAAAAGCATACTTAGACGTGGAAATGTTCTTTGGTAACTCAAATTTTGAGTTCACAGATGACAACAGTTTTAATCCAAAAAGTAAAAAAATAAGCTTGATAGGAATTTTAATTGCAATCTTATCCTTTCAGTACCATTGTTTTTGTTTACAACACAAGAAGTCAAAATCAACAATTCAGTATTAGTATTATATCAAATTAGTATTTTTATTTTAAGACTTCACCTTCATCCTCTGCTGAGCTGGCACCAGACTCGTATGGATTCTGACAAAGGAGATAAACAACTAATTTTATTATCAGTGTTCAGTTATAGCGGAGAAGTTGGCGTAGTGTTCGGATATCGATCTCTGCCTCCTAATCCATAGGTCTCCAGTTCAATCCCTGACCTGATCAAGGACTGAATATTTGAGTGACCTTCTTAGCTTTCCCTCTAAAGGCCACTCAACTTTCAATCCTTCCAAGTTTGGAAAAATGAATACCAGCATACATGGACTGTTTTGATGTGACTGCCTGAGGCAGCTATAGGTTATGCTTCCTGTTCACTAGGGTAAACTGATCATTGTAAAGTGCCTTTGAGCATTCATATGGAAAGGGCAGTATATAAATGCACCACTTTACTTTACTTAACTTTCAATCATTTCCATCACTGATGTCAGAGACAAAACTTTCTCTCACACAAAATAAACTTATTGTGGGGTGAAGTTGATGCAGAAAAGCAAACATCAAAAACAAACTGAAAGTCTTTTGCAGCAGAATTACTAACAAAAGAGCAGGAAATTGATGAAAACTAAGACAAAAATTAAACTTTTAAAGGCTCGATCTTTATAGGAAAAAAAGAAAAAGTAAAGATGTCATGTTTACAAAACAAACATTCATGCTTAAATGAAGTCTTGCAAAACAATACACAAATGAATAAAATTAATTTGCCTGCTATATAACTTAAAGGTAATAGAATAAGTTTTTGTCAAATTTCGAAAGAAATCGCTTGTCTTAAATTGGCTTTTTTCTGAAAGAAATTGCCCCACCTACAATCAGGCAATTAACTTGAATTAGACCTAAAGATGAACATTTTCTCAAAATTTAAATCAGCCTCATTCGATTTCTTTAAAAAAAACTATATTAGAGGTTCAATTTTGAAAGTTTTTGGCCAGAGTGTCTCGTAAATAAATTCATCAACCCTTCTAGGAAAAAAATTACTTTACCTCGCGACACTTAGCAATTTGCTCTTCAAAGTCCCTATTGTATTTTCGAAGTTTCTGTCGCAGTGTTGACAGTGCCTGCAAATTTCAAAAATGGAGATTTATATTACAACTGATAGAGTAGCCAATTTTACTTTTATCTCTATTCAAACTGGGGAGGGGAGGTGGGGTGGGGGGAGTGGGAGGCATCAAGTGCCTACCAGTACTGATTTTAAAAAAAGGGGCCATCCTCTGACCATTCATCAGATTTGCCATCAAATCTTGTGACTTCTCCTCATACTTATAAATTGGAAAACAAGAATATGATCTAAAATTTTGTGGTTAGGGAGTCTGTTATTGCCATGGTAACCTATTTTTAAAGGTGTGTTTTTTCATTTTCATTTTTTTTTATCTTTCTCATAGATTTTCACAACAAGCTCCAATGCATTGGGGAGCAGAGGGGAGGGGGGGGGGGCTAAAAATCTAAAATTTGTTGTATTAATGACACAAAATGTGTTTAAGCAACGGTTATTATTTTGCCCCCTTAATGGACTGAAAGAAGTAACACATTGCATTCAAAAAGCAGACTGTGCATTCCTAACCATTTTTATAATAGCCAACTGAGACAGTATTAACTCTTCCATGACTTACTCTGGCATTAATCTTGGACAACTTTTTTCTCCCCTCGGTGTCTTCCCAGTTCTGTCAAGATATAATTATTATCAAATAAATTTTAAATCTAAGTTAAATGCAAACATACTGCAAAAGTGTAACAAGTGACAATAATCATATAAAGGGAGAGTAAAATTTCAAATTGTTTTAAATGCATATTTAATAATTTCTTTAAAAACGCTTCACACTATTACTTAGCAGGTTGATAAAAATCATATTAATATAAAAAATTAAAAATCACATTAATATTACTGATAGTAATATCAGTAATTAGCAGTAGTATCATTATCAGTAACAAATGTCAATATTTTAGTTTAACTTGTTACTATTACTTAGTAAAACATTTGTTGTATCCAACACTAATGCTATTGGCTCTGTCAGCTAGCTAGACATTTAGAAGCTGCATGAAGTGTGCCCAAAAAAGCCAGAGAGGTCATTGACGGCAATCGGGGGAGACAAGAAGTATTGAAATCGAGGAAACTTGATAACAGATTGACTAGACTACATGCAGTCTGAACAAAATGCAACAATTGATTGACAGAAGCAAAAACTAGTTCACTGTGGATGTGCAGTGCCTGAAGCTAGATCTGGACATTGCTCCTGATAATGTAGACATTTTAGAAGAACTCTTCATTACTGTCAAGTAACTCAAAGACTAACTGTATTAAATTAACCCACAATCTCCAATTAAGTTCTTGCTTATGCCAATCATGTTTCCGATTTTTTTTTAAAAGTTGAACAAGTTTCTTTTAACAAGGTGGTAAACCACTTTACAACCACTTCTTAAACAATGGTGGTTAGATTTTAAACAAAGCACAACTAAAAGATATGATTTTTGTACTAATTTAATACATTGTTCATTATTACTTTCTTTATCTTCATCAAACCAGTATAACAAAAAGAGAATAATACAGAAAAATGCAAAGCTATTTATTAGCTAATTGTGGAAATGTACTGTTGCAGGACTAACTAAATTTAGTATTAAAATCTAACTAGAAAAAAATGCATCCTCAACCCAGATCAACTTACCTCCTTAACAAAATCTTCTAACTCAGTTAAGCATCGAACATAAAATGGTGGTATTCCCTCTTTGTCGATGACATTTTTCGCTTTTGAATAAGCTTTTCCAAGGTTTTCAAATTCTTGAGAAAAACAGAGATCCAAATCAATTAAAATTTCTTACTCAAACTTAACAATCAGCATATCAACAATAACTTGTATTAGAAGTATAAATCATACGAAAACAGTGGAAAGCAATTTTTGTGTGCTAATTGGTCCCTGAAACAGTAGATACCCTGGACTATTAATTTTACTATTTTGAGAAAGCTGTCAAAAGGATAAATAATTTTGTGACAGTCTTGAGATAGGAAATTCAAGAATTTGTAAACAATTTAGCCATTCCCTTAATTAACAAAAGCAACAAACTTTTGGGTCTCTGAATTCACAAGTAGAATGTAAATTGTTTTACCTGAAAATTTCAAAAAAAGGTACAACAATGATGTGAGGGTGTGCTTTATCAAATTACCTTACTTTGCATGTGAAAACTTTAAGTAGTAGTTTGATTCAAACTTTGTTCTACTGATTCAGTATACAAAAAATAATTATCCCCTCAGTGTTGGTGCTTAATAGTGATGGACATTTAATTTGCTGCTGTGCGGCTCAGTAAATATCCCTCACTAGTCAACTCCACTTGAAGAAATTCGGAGCTTTACCAGTTAATATCTTTGCCATGTCCTTGATCTTCTTGTGGTTCTTCAGCTGTTTTATGCATGTTGTAATTTCATCATATCTGTTATTCAATGGATGTTCATACAAATGGCATTATTAGTGAATTCATCAGATAAATATTAGCTAAAAATCATACCTTTGATAACTCACATGAAATAATAATAATTTTAACACTATTTTTAGAAGCAAAATAATAAGTTCAAAATAATAAGCAGAAAATATACCTCACTTTGTAGGCTGTTCAATGTAGCTGTTTTTGGCATGGACAGATTGTATATAAATTATATAACAATGTAGCAAGAAAACATGAATCAATGCTTCTCATCCCTCAATTGCAGTAATTTTGAGGTGATGAAATCAGGTTTACCTCTGATCTTACAAGCTGCTTTACAATCACTTCGTCTTAAAATGCAACTGAAAACAAAATTTTTCAAAGGATCGCAAATTTGATGGCAATCTTGAACCTTGGAGTTATGTAATGTGAAAACAAATGCTTGCAATATGGTCATATTCTTATCTGCAATTTCCATCCATCTGTTATACAATTGTATAATTAAAATAATAATTTTTATATGAAAAAGAAAAAATAATTAAATTAGAAACTGTAATGAGTGCTTCACAAAAACTATTACAATAACAGTCAATTTGCAATGCACAGTACAAACCAAACAGTGCAAATTACAAAACTGTCTGTGCTGCATGGAACAATCAAGATGGAAATCAAATGTTCACTGTGTTCTCATTCAGATCAGCTTAGTATTTTGCTCTTTGCATAACTTGATCAATGTCCAAGATTTCTAAGGAGAAGTTAATTGTTTATAAGCTGCTGGCTGGGGTGAGTGGATTTATTCCTAAGTATTACCTCTTGTCCTTCTGGCTCCTGACAACTCTCTTTGTTTCCTCCTCGTCATCACTGAACATAAAAGCCCTGAAAACAACAAAAGAAACCTTAAGGTCAATATGTCTGTGCCATACACTTTTAAATGTTCTTAGAGAATCAGAAAGGAGTTTTTCTGTGAACTATAAATGCAAGTTTTTATATGCTGTGATTCCTGAATGAGTGAAGAGTTTGTCAATTGTATTGAGCAAAGTTTCGAAGAAAAGTATTGCCAATTGTTGATGTTTATGGCCATGTAAATTTAGTATTTCAGAGCATACCAATCAGACATAATTGTATAAGTGTCATGCATGGGTGAGGAACAAAATAAAGTGCTGCAATATTCAGGATTTGTGAAAAGTTAATTGAAATTTATGTGAGCCCCCAATTTTCAACTATATTTCATGTGAACTGTCCGCAATACTACCCCTTTGGACCCTCTTCTAATCAAAATACCAAATTTGTGATTCTGATCCAAAAATATGGCAGGCACCCTTATCATTCCAATAGAGGAAGCCCCTTCCCCAAACCACCCCCCCTGCCCCTACCCCTGTTCTCCCAGGTAGGGGATATGAATATTTAGGTCTTGAAATGACAGGGTCCTAACAACCCTTTAAAACTGGGGATGTA
The DNA here is from genome assembly GCA_026413305.1 of Hydrozoanthus tunicans. Classification (NCBI taxonomy): domain Eukaryota; kingdom Metazoa; phylum Cnidaria; class Anthozoa; order Zoantharia; family Hydrozoanthidae; genus Hydrozoanthus; species Hydrozoanthus tunicans. The sequence continues at coordinate 2,288 of JAOBAT010056068.1, read as the reverse complement.
CAACCAAGTACTGAAAGCGCGAGCCTTCTAGGGGGTCCGTGGACATGCTCCTCAGGAAATTTGTCTGAAAATGTCTTTCCAGTGTTTTAAACGCCATTGGAAACAAAATCAGAGTGTTTAAAACTAGCAAAATATTTCCTGTCTTTCTCTGAGCGCGACATCTTTTTTCACATCAATTATAATATCTGTTCTCTTTAGAATGAGATACAATCATTTACACTGGCATGATTGGTAACTACCGCTTTCTATAAAGCAGTATATTAGTAAACAAAAAATCTGGGGAAAAAAACTGGAGGGACAGACCTCCAAGCCACTCCGCTTGCTACGGCCCTAAATGAACACAAATTCATAAATCTGCCCCAATACAGAAACTGGTACAACTATTGAGTACCCCACAGTTCATAGTTACTTATTAAGGGACATTCTTCATTCTTTAAAGTCCTGTGCTCGTTAAAATCGATAACAATAGTTGTGGGATATTTGATAGTTGCACCCAGAAATTTTATATCTGTTTCTATCATACGCTGCATTTCAAATTTTTCTAACCACACCTCTTGAAATAAATACAAGTGCAGTGTACATTTTGCTATGGAAAGAAGTAGATAAGAACTAAAAGGGATGTTCAACCAAGTGAGATTTCAGTTTCTGGTAGAAAATTAATCGGAGCGTTTTCTGTTTGTAAACCATTTCACTATCTTTTACCTAAGCTACAACCGCGAGAACATGTTAGAGCATAGAGGTACAAGGCATGTTGGCATTTAATTAAATTTCAAAGTTCAACACACTTTCAAGCACAAAACAAAGTTATAAATTTATATCAACCGTTTTACAACATATAATAGCCGAAGAACTCATGATTAAACTTATTCTTTGCTTATCATTTCGAAAACTAGAAGGGTTCAACTTCAAGGTTGAAATTGATGTGAACTGAAATTTAATTTATCAAAGTCAAAATTTCTAACCAACATAGCATTTTATTTCATTATAATTCTACCCTTACCTTGCCGTCAGTGGGGCAGGCTTGCTGACTATAGTTGGTTGTTCATCTCCACTTGATTCAGATTCGCTCTCTGAGCTTCCTGCCGCAAAGAATCGCGACATTTTAGATTTTTTTGCTATGAGCCTTACAAGGCCAAAGATGGCGGCGCACGTGTCCAAAGAGTAGGATGAATCAGCGTTACACGTAATTCAGCGGCTGAGACCATGAGTGGTCCCCATTCTCCCAAACCGTGAACAACCATTTGCAGTTTTTCACGTGTTGTGTTGTGTTTGAGAGCATCCTAAAGATGGGGAAAAAAGTTAAAACAGGGAAGAGGAGAAAAGATAAATTTTATCATTTGGCAAAAGAAACAGGTAATTTCAGTGCTAAGTGTTAAGGATGATGTTTTTGTTTGGAAATCTAACGCTCATTTCCAATACGAAAGGTTATCGAGCGCGATCTGCCTTCAAACTTATCCAGCTGAACAGAAAATACGGCTTCCTTGAAAAGTCGAGATGTGTTATCGATTTATGCGCAGCTCCTGGTGGTTGGTGAGTGAGACGGCCACTTTGATAAGTATTTATTAAGACTTGTAGGAGCAACTTACGTGTTTGTTTGATGGATCAGATTGATTATAGTTTTGAAAGCTTACCCATGTAAACAAAGAGAAGAAATATCATTCCTCTTAGTAACTTCTACTTTTTAAACTTTATTAATCTAAATAATTTCAATATCCTCATCTGTGATTGGTGCATAAACTGCTGCTCTAAGTAATCTGAAAATGTAATTGGACCGTTTGCTGTAATCGGACACCTGGTGTTACCGGCGCCTGAATGGTTTCTCCTGGTTTTACTTAATTTTTTTTATTAATTATTATTCTTCAGGTTACAGGTTGCTTCAAAGTTTATGCCAGTTTCCAGCATCATTGTCGGTGAGAAAGTTATTAAAACTTGTAAAATAACACTAGTTAACAAAAACCTCTTAAAGAACAGTACTTTTAGTTTGGAATCAATCTATTGCAAAACTGGAAGTAAGCAAAGGTTTGGAGTTGCAGAGAACAGTGTTTTTGTTAAGGGTGGTACACCAGTACATTGTACCATGTTTCCTCGCTGACTGTACCGCTTTTCCCAACTGAAGAAAATATCATGTGTCTAGAAAAATTGCCTGTTTCAGACAATAAACCCAGAACAGGTTGTACCTTCTTTCCCAATCACCATACTCCTAAACCTTAACCTTTCAGCCCTAAGGCATTTGTCAACATCTAAATTCTCCTTACAGTAAACAAAAGAAAACAAGCTAGTTAGTGCTG
>JAOBAT010056057.1:9837-27552 GCA_026413305.1 Hydrozoanthus tunicans | reverse complement strand
CCCCCCACACACACACACACCCCCTTTCACCTAGGTATCCTCCTGCAGCTACGCTTTGGAAGAATTAAAACAACAAAAAATACGAAGAAGGAGTTCCGTTTTTTGTTCCCGTAATCGTATGAATTCAAAAAATGAGGTTATCACGTTGTAGTTTTTGAAGTGCATTCCAACGTGCAGCTATTGTATTCACCGCTGTCTCTGCCGTTGCGCCCTCGTTTCCTAAGGTCCATCATGTTGCTTATGAAAAAGTTTTTAGAAATAGCTTGCTTATGGCAAACGGTCTAACGCGTCTTTGTAAGTCAGCCAGTAACCCATGTTGTACAACAGGAACACGCCAGGAAAAAGAAGGCGGGAAACTTTGTCGACCCTGAGGGCCTTGAGCGCTGTTCGGCGACTCACAACCACCGCAGGCTTGACGAAGAGGCTCTTAAGAACTCTGAGCTTTTCCACCCAAGTTGTTTGTTCGTGCATCTGCGCATGCGCTCCATTGCTCTTTGTCTGCTCGAGAGCCGGAAGATCGATCGGGTGGACTGGGGAGATTGGTTTAACGTTTATGATGTTTGTCGGCCCGAGTTCATCATCATCGTCATGAGGCCCGATCTGGAAGAATTTAAAAAGACAACGTTACTGAACTTCGTGAAAATTATCATATCTTAAAGTTTAGAAGGGTTTAACATTTCCTGAATCTAACTTTCAAGACAAGCAAAATGCACGGTCTTTTTAAAGGTAATCATCAACTGGTTCTAAAAGTAGAATGAATAACACCAAAAATTTCTATTCTTCAAGACAAGCAAAATGAATGGTCACTTTATAGAGTTTCATCAACTGGTTCAAAAGTTAGAATGGACAACACCGATCATTTCTACTCTTCAAGACAAGCAAAATGAATGGTCACTTTGTAGAGTTTCATCAACTGGTTCAAAAGTTAGAATGAATAACAACAATCTTTTCTACTCTTCAAGACAATCCGGTTTGAGCTAGTAGAATACCTCCAGCATATCAGTTTTACTGCAACAAAAGTTGTTATGTTTGGTAAAGGTAGTAGGTTAAACCTTTGTAGCCGCGAGCTGGTCATCTCTACCTGTAATCCTTCCTTAACTTCCATTGATATAAAGAAATTAAAGAGATAAGTCACATCAAACTACCTTTGTGACTCGGTAATCCTGAAAATAGATATAATGCACCACAGCACACTCCAGGAGGGCAGCGAACACAAACACGTAACACGTGACTATGTACATCTCCATGGCCATGAGATAAGAAACGGCGGGAAAAGACTTCTTGTCGCCCAGGACAAATGCTCCCATCGCAAGCACGGTAATGATTGCCAACGAGACTCGTGCAGGAGGGGACTGGGGACTGATCCAGAACCCGACCCAGGACAACCCAACCGTTATGATCGCTGGGATGTAATAGCCGAATAGAAAGAACTGGATCCGACGCCTGAAGTGGACGAAGGCTTTCAGACTGCTGTACGCTCCTGTTAGATTGTAGGAAAGCAGTACAAATTCATTTATTCAAACTTTTTTACTGTATCTGTAAAACTTTTATATGTTCATGCATCTGCCCTTACACTCCATTGCTCTTTGTCTGCTCGACAGCCGGGAGATCGCTCGGATGGACTGGTAAGAGTGGTTTAATGTTTATGATGTCAAGGCAAACCTGTCAGAAAGGGGTTTTTAGAAGAGAGGAAGGCTTTTTAGAAAGGAGGGGAAAGGACTTATTAAAGAGAAATGCTTGTAAGAGAGAGAGAGAGAGAGAGAGAGAGAGAGTAAAAGAAATTGAGAAATTTGTAAAAGTCACTTTGTGTTGATTCTTTAAAGAGAAGCTGGCAGCTGTCAATCTTGACTCACCTGAAGTGAATACCAGCGTTGTTCTGGAAGTCTCCAAAGAGGATATATCAAACTGAGACATACGGATGTCACCGACCATCGAAAGCTCATTCCAGTCATAAATTAAATCATCCTCGGTGAAGAAATCTAGAATAAATTAATAAAGAAAATCGTTCTGGAGTCAGCCAGCTACAGGCAAGACTGGTGCATCTAGTGACTGACTCTTCAGTCACCCTGGTGAAGCTCATTTCAAGAAGTTGAAATACAGATGCAGTTGATTTCTTGACTACCTCACTTTACTGAGTAAAAACCTCTTGCTATTGAACTTAAGCTGTTTGATTGTTTCCTGTTTGCTGCATAATCATTTAATGCAGCAAGAGCTTCTTTTTCGTTAACAAGAAAATTTAGGTTGTTTTTGAGCCATGTATGTAAAATTCTGGCTCACAGTTCTTACATCCGCAGTTGAGGCGACTGTCTTTGACAAAGATGATGATTAAGATAGTAATGATGATGGTGATGACAGTATTTATGATGAGGATAATGACGGTGATAATGATGGTGATAGTGATAATGATAATAACAATGATGATGATGATGGAGACGGTGATAATGATAACGATTATGATGGTGGTAAGTGGTTGATAAAACTTAAACACAACTTTTTGTAAACGTCTCAATAAGGCAGGTTGTTGCTACATGCATCACTTACAGCTCGACAAGATGATTGGACACACTTGCACGTCCATTGGAAATAAACGGAAATCCATGTGGCAGGACAACACAGCACTCACTCTGTCAATAAACAAGTTTTTTAGAAATAAATGCGCTTGTTGTTTGTTGTGATACAAACAAAAATAAAAAATGTAACTAACCTAACTTTTTATGTATTTCTGGTTCTTTTTATTTCCGGAGAATTTGTGGAAAAACTGATCACTATACACCCTGGTTTTTATTAAAGTGTCCCTACTGAACGACTACTACAACAAAAAAGCTATCCACTCCTCCCTCCTTGGGTTTGCTGGTCTTTAAGGGCCGTGAGACTTTTAGTTAAATATACACATTTTATCCTAAGATAGTGCTTCCCACCTCTGTGGACCCGGCATCGAATCCTGGGTTTGCATGTGGGCTAAGATTTGTCGACCTTCTTCTGACTCCGAAGGTTTTTCTCCGGGTTCTCCGGTTTTCCTCCCTCCACAAAATCGACTGTCACGCCGAGATCTGTGCCATCGAGCGATTAAACAAAATCCACTGGCCTGGGAGAATGGGCAACCACTCCCAGCGTAACGACGACAAATAAAGTTAGTTTAGTTTAGTGAGCTACAGACCTGCTACTGAACAGAACATCACCATCAGGAAACACTCGCAAGCCCTGGTTTATCATTGGTCCGCTGTCGTATCTGGTGGCCAGACTCTTCAAGTTTTCGATGTATGTATCAGGTTTCCATATCTTCTTGACCAGCGTGGGGTCAAGGACTTGATATGTCTTGTTGTTCAGCGTGGCTGCATTAAACCTCATCAGAGGGTCTTTCCATCTTTGGCGCATATAAAACTCTATGGAGAATTCCTGTTTTAAAACAACAGGAAGGAAACGTGTTTTCAAATGGCACGGTTTGTTTGGTACAGTGCATCACCGATTATCCGAGCAGACTAAACTCAATTCAAAGATGGATCGTTCGGATAAGAAGAAAATTCGGACAGCCGAAGATGTTTTTCGGAATGACTCAAGAGAAAATCACAGCAGAAAAAAACTTAATTTCTGCGTCTGTCATGGTAATCACTAAGTAATAATGAAAAGCCAACAAAATAAATATATCAGTTTCTTTCTACTTTCTCTGGGAAAAAGTGATGACTCAGCTTGCGACCACGTTCTCGTATTTCAGAGGCAAATACTACCAGTTATACAAGAATAACAGTGTTCACTGCTGTTGATTCAGGTTGAAACCTTGTAAGGTTAGTGTTTGGATAATCGAGAAGGCTCTGTATGAAAAAGTTTAAAAATAGCAACAAGCCAGCCGGACTAGAGGGTTAGGGTCCTTTTGGTAAAACATCAAAATTAAAGTATTAAAAAAACTATCAAGTGCCCTCCTTTCAAGAAGATAGTCTTTTGATGATAGTATGAATAAAAATCTTTAAAAATAAATGCAAAAGCCATCTTTTAAATCTAGCTAAAACTGACATTTGAATCAACTTACATTTTTTATCCTACGCATCATATAGTTTTATTCCAAACTTAGATAGCTTTATTCTAAACACACCATTCTGTAAATAGCATAGTTTTTTTATTTCTATACCTTTATTCTAAAGATACTATTCTGTAATAGCATAGTTTTTTTTAAATTTTATCTATTATTATTATTATTATCATTGTTATTATAGATATTGTTATTTATGTACACTACTCTCAAAATTGGATTGTATAATTAACATAGAAGAGCCACCTGGTAGAATGTTAATAAACCTTTATTATTACTTTTAACGATGACAATAATAATAATAATAATGATTAACGATGATAATAACGATAGTAATAATTATTATTATTACTTTTATCATCGTTACTATTATTATTATTTTTTTATTATTATTATTATTATTTTTATTATTATTATTATTATTATTTTATTATTATTATTATTATTATTATTATTGTTATTATTATTATGAAACTACTTACCATTTTGTTTTCGTTGATATCTCCAACCGTTAGAATTACGAGATCGAGCTTCACTCTGATAGCAGCACCTTTAAGTAAAATGTAAAAAAAATAAGTTGAACTTGCTTCCTAAATAGTAATCACAAACCAAGGCTTAAAAAATTTAAAGCCTTTTGAAAAGAAAGAGATTAGTTTGAGCGTTAAGAGTAAGTTTAGGAATGTAGGTCAAAAAACGGAACTAAGGAACAAATTAGCCCCTTGTCTTCTTAACATACTCTCTTTGTTGTTTGCTGACACAAACAAAATTTACAGTTTTACATTTTCTTTGCAAAGTTTCTCGCTTCAAAATCTAACAAGCTTGTTTTCAAAAACACAATTGTAAAAGAGTACATTGCCCAACTTGTCTTAGAAAAAAACGTCAGGTAAATATCGAGCTCTTGGAAACGTCGAGTGAACATGAAACATCCAGTGAAATCTCTTGGAAATATCAATGGAAAGGTTCCTGGAAACTTTGTGTGAATGTTTCTTGGAAACGTCCCGTGAAAATCTCTTGGAAACGTCCAGTGAAAATCTCTTGGAAACATTAATGGAATATCTCATGGACCGTCAAGTGAATATATCTTGGAATCTCTTTGAAACATCAATGGAATGTCCGTCATGGAAAAGTTAAGTAAATATATTCTGGAAACGATCGGTGAATATCCCTTCGAAACGTCAAAATGGAATGCCTCGTGGAAACTCAGGTACATATATCCTGGAAGCATCTTGGGTGTTTATCTATCTCATGGAAACGTCAATTAAATATCTTTTGGAAACGTTTACGTATTATCGCTTGGAAACGCCAATGGAATATCTCGTCAGGTGAATATCGTTTGGAAACCTGCCTGTGTTGCAGAAAATACCCCGAGGCTCACCTGTAGCATTTGGTCTCCGAGTGAAATCATAACCGTGATTGATACAAGCCAACACATTATCAACGGTACGATTACGATAGTCAGTGGCACACTTCCCGGAACTGAAAAAAAATCAAACTTTTTGTATTTAAGGTAGTAGTAAATGTACTTACTCGCCGTTGAACTGAATACTTTTCATAAAAACTGACTAGATTTAACACTGTGTGTAACTGATTAATAAGTTTTTAATGCTTTTTAGTAACCATTTCCATGTGTGTTTAATCCTCTGTTCCTGGCTTATACCAATTTTGCTGTGAATTAAGGAGAAACCTAGAGGAATTTTATCCGTTAACAATTTTGTATTCAGCTTGTTTACGATGGTAAATGTGAAGATAATTTCAGATTTTTAAAGAGTTAAACTAGCGAATGAGAGTATACAGAGGGAAGTTCACTGTTTAGAGTACCTAGCTTATCCAAAATTAGTAATAACAACTTTTTGTTTCCGAGATGTTTCCAATTCTATATATATATGTAAACATGTAAATGTATAGCGAAATTTTGTTGCCATAGCAAGGCAAAGTTCGTAAATACCTTAATGTTGCGGGAACTAAACAGCTCATAGAAAAACTGTAAATGCGTGTCTTTACTAGTTTGGAAAAAAGACATTTTTTGCTTAAAAAACCTTTTTCAAATGACATGTTTACTGTTAAACTATGTTTTCTTTAATTGAAATATTGCATAGATTTATGTAAACGGCGTTTCTATTTGGAAAGAAAGTTAAAAAACATATAAGTTTGCTAGACGATGGCTCTTCAAAGCTACAAAAACAGAATCTTTTAACAAACTTTGAACACTATGGGTGACCTCAGTATCTTCTGTCTCGAGTCGGTTTTGTATTTCAATCTAAAGAGTTTTCAACACGACAAACGTCATAGTTCTTTATTTCACTATTTTACTTAACATACTGGCATAATTTGTGTGGCTGACAAATTTAAGTTCATATACGCTTTGTTATAAGAACGAGGTTCAGGTTGCCAAAATTCAAGAACAGTTTAGGAACGAGTTGAGGCTCCGGACTCGATAGTTGATTCTTCTTTTAAGTTTTTTAAAACAAAATTCTGAGCTTCGATCTATACAATAATGATTCTTAATTTTCCTTTTTTAATCATTGCATGCCAAAGCCTCAAATGATACGCTGTGAACGTATATTTGCCATAAAGTTAGTTCCCTACACAGTATATGTGTATTGTTAAACCTTAGACTCAGTTTTCATATGATTTAAGCCACACATAGAAATAAGAACAATCTAAGAACAATTTGAGGCTCGAATCACCCAAACATTAAGACGAAGGAGGCTCGGCCAAATAAACCGGTTTTTATGAAAAGAAATCGTGTAACAAACCTAGGCAACTCTACGTTTTATGTTCATTGCAAGTATGTATTTATGCAAACGCTACTTAGGAAAAACGAAGCAAAATCGGGAGTATTTTCGATAGAACCAAGAAGTTAGCCCTACCGAGCAGTCAATAGCCAAATTTTATCAAAGCTTACAAATTGTTAACTTTCACCAAAATGCAGAACACTTTTGATGGTACATGTCTCGTTCCTTCGCAGTCAAAAAGATTCTCTACAGATTTATCACATTCTGATTGTTCAATAATTTTTTCTCCAAGGTTATAACAACGAGATTTCCCAGTTTAATTTACTGGGGTGTGAGTGTAAGAGTTTTTCCCAGCCAGTCGGGTATGCCGTCAAGGATTGAGAATATCTTAGTTGGTATATACAAAGAAAAAAATTCTCAGGAAAGTGCAATGAAAATCATGTAGAACAACCACGAAAAGTTTATTATGATTCAAACATGTTTTAAATTTAGGCTAGTATTAAAAACGCGAATATACTGTAACTGCGTTTTGCTCGGCTTCGTTCACATATTAAAACTAAAAATGTTCTAACTTTGAAACCAGTGCTTGAAAACTTACAAAGTGACCATTCATTTTCTTTGTCTTTACAAGTAGATTCTGGAAATTTTCAGAGCTTCATCAAATTCTGAATTTTAAGATTTTGTTGAGATTTAATGCTGACTTTGGTTTTTTCAATTTAACAGGGTAAGGATTGATATGGCATCATCCGGCGAGCTCATCGTATTGCCTCTGTTAAGAAGTACTTGATTGTCAGATACAAATTGTAATGTGCCACAGTTTTTCTTTCATTTCAACATTGCAGTAGAGATAACAAACATCTTCTAACTCTACAAATATGTAATTGAGTGATTCCATGGATATAAAACAAACCTTTGCAAGCTGTTAGAAGTAGCTGCGTTGACAAGTTTTGCAACAAAGAACAGAACAAAAATATCCCAAGACATGTCTTTGCTGATCAGCCGCCGGCGTAAAACATGTCTCTCACTAGGGCCAACAGGATTGAAGTTATTATTATTGAGGTTTTTTAGCTCCAAAGACAGGTGAAACGATCAGAAAGTGTAGATAGGTCTTGTTTTCGCGAAGCAACAAAAGGTTGTTGATAATTTGTCAGAGGGGAGCCATGATCTTCCGGCGAAAGTCTTGTTAGCTTTTGATTTTCTGTGAGAATTTTTTGATCCATGGCAGAAAATTTGGCACTTTAACACATCCAAAACACGAAACATGTATTGTGACCCGTTCAAAAGCATTAAAAGGACAAATAATTGTTTATGAACTTCCTCTAAATTAGATTGTCATTATTATTAATTTAACTTCGTAGGGATCTCGTAGTTTTTTTGGGTTCCTATCGAGAAAAATTTGTTTTTTAGCAACTTAGTCATTTAAATGAACCAACATTTCGTTTCACTTACGAGTAAATCTATTAGCGTTTTCAACATGAATAGATTATTCCAACTGTTTTGGAACATTGTGAAATGCGCAACCATGTATTGGCATAAAGAAATCTGGTTAATTGCGTGCCTTGAAAATCTCCTTAATGAGACGGCTTGCTTTGTTTTGTGTCAAAAATCGTTTTAAAGAAAATAAATTACATATTGGAAATATGGAATGAATTTGTGTCATGAATTTTTAAAAAACAAATAAAAATTTTTTATTCACTTGACTTTCACGAGCTTGATTTTACAACACACAAGTTTTTGCCACTTGTACAAACGGAACATGTTTTTAATACGGAGAATTTCATATTTGACCTTAACTTAAGCATTAAAAAATCACAATAGGCAACTAAATACGGTATTAATTACAAACAAAACTTTTTTCTTTGACTATACGTGAAACAAAAAGCTAGGATGATCAACTGCAACAAATAAAAACAGTACTACATTAGGGATTTGTGCTTTTTTTGTATATTTATTTTACACAATACATAGAGGAAGCGATTTTTTCAGCACGATTCCCGAGATAAGAGGGTTTTATACCAAAGCCGAGTTAAAAATGATTTTTGCATTCACAAAGGTCGTGCGATTAACCAATAAGCCATTTTTGCAATGTTTTGTTCTATAAAGCTTCTCGAAAACTCGATTTCGTGATACAGTATGAATATAACAGAAAATTTAGATATCGACATATTGAAAAACACGTAATTCTTGCTGCGATACTTTTAAAACAAACAAAGGAGGAAAAAAAGAATAAGTGCTGAATAAAAGATAGATTCAGTTTTGAAACAAAAAATCCTTAATAACAAATTTAGCGTATAACTTATTTTTTCCAGTTGTTTTGTCAGAATGTGCCACAAAACTGAATTACAGTACTACGTGTTTTCTGTACGGCATACCGGGACAAAAATGGTATACTGGAACTAGAGAGTGGACAGCTCGGAGAAATTGCAAATATTGTTTTCTTCATAGGCTCTGTATCTTAGGTTTTAGTTCATCTAAAAATTATATAATCATTAATTTATCACTGTTTGATCACCTTGAGCTGTTGATTCATTAAATATTTCTTTACACCTGGGTTTTTCATCATCTCGTTCTTCATCTTCGTCCGTGCTGTGTTTGTGATATATAACTGTACAAAATTTTTGTCCTTGCGCCATGGTCCGTGCACGGGTGAAATTTTAGCCCCGCACGGATGGGGCAAAGTTCAGTTTACACGACAAAGTCTATCCGTGCCGAACCATGCACTTATTTTGATGCGCGTACTTTTTTCCTTCCGAGCCGTGCAAAAAGTTTTCTGCCCTGTTAGTGGGCTAACTGCATCCAGCTTAGGTTTAAAACCGCCCAATACACTATTACCTCTAGATCGTCGACTCTAAGCTCACATCCTGTTTTGAAACAAAAAAACACGGTAAAAAATTATATCTTACATTTCGTGTAGAATTTTTATTCATTCAGTATTTATACTAAGTTGTACCGAAACTGTACGTTAATCCAAACGATATCAAAAGTGGAACTGAATTAAAAAGAGGAAGTGATGATGCTTTTGTGAACGAATGGACAAATAGTGACCAGAACGATCAAAAACTGTTCAGCCTCGCCCTTTTTTCAAAACTCCGACCTCAATATGTTTAAGTCTGTATCTTTGTATTTGAAGTGCATATGTTGTTAAAAGCAGTCTTCAATATCCAAAATTGTTAATTTTCGATTTCATCAACTTGGAAAGCCAGACCTTGTTTTTGAGTTTGACATCTAACATGAAATGATACTTTAGTCTTGTGTAAGCAACAGTTATCGTTTCTTTGTTATGAATGGAAAAAGTGCTTGACAACTCGACTTCTGTATTTCGAGACTGAAAGGCCAGTACCACCCCGAGCTTTTGTGAAAAGAAAAGATAACTCATGCAAAATCAATACACCGTCACAAGACTAGATTAATTATTTATCAAGAATAAACATTCTTGGACAAAGTTCTTACCAGCAAAAATTTTGCCAGTTCCGATTCTAAATAAAGTTTGACTGAAATTTTTTTTTGTTAATAAAGGTTTTGGATAGAAAAACCGCCTTTTTGAATCCAAATCTAGAACACAGGTTTTAATCTTTTTTAAAAACACTAGAACATCCCAGCAACTTTTTGATGTTTAATAATAGTAGAACAGGTGCTACGAGTGTATATTGCACGCGACCCCTCACGCGCGCCCGCCGCCCAAGATAGACTGTGCCCAACACCGCATGTTTTTGTTGCGGCCAAGTTGATCACGCAAGTAAAAAACGCGAAACACCAACCAAAAACATGCAACCAAACAATGTTGCGCGACGGGTTGAGGTTTTTTGTATCTCGTATTTGGCCGCCTTAAAATCACCGGATCCCAGACGCGTTTCCGCACATGACCTGAAATGAAAGCTTGGTACCTGTGTACGAGCTCGGCTCAGCCGGCAAGGACTCTGACTGTCATCGTTAGGTCCTGGGTTCGACTCCCGTCCTAACCGAGCCAGAGTTGTACCATTGTTCGTTTTCTCTTGCGAAGGCCCCGCCGGCTAAGATAAGCGATTGGCCCAGGGGACGAAAATGGGGTTGTGTGGCCTTTTTTTCTTCGTCTTCTTTCATGACGTATTCTTCTACAATTTTGTAATTATTTCAGAATTATTGTACTTAATGAATCATTAAATTCTATCTTTACATAAAAATCTTGCCTAATGGCATCAGCGTTCAACTGTAAATTGAATAGTGTTCTTGTCCAATCCACAGTAAAGTAAGTACAATGAACTAAAAACGCAACTCCATCAACAACTAATGATAGTGCAGTGGCTCATTTCGAAACGGTTTTTTTTTAATACGCTTATATGCCCCTCCCCCCCGGTTATAAGCCGTTTATAAGCCCGTCCGTTTATAAGCCCAAACGAAACCCATTGTACGATTTCTAACGTGCCCAGGGCTTATTTTAAACCGGAGTTTTACGGTGTTATGACTGGTTTCTAACCATGCATGTCACCGCTTTTTCGTGTTGGCAGTCTAAAATTTTGGTTGGGGGGCCTTGGGGACCTCTCACCTTCCGTACCCTTAGAACCTGCCTCCTGTACCTTCATGGCCCCATACTCCCTGCCGTTTCTCCCGTACCGCGATGTTGCTAACCCCACCATTAGATGTCCCGGATCTCATCGATTTATTCATTTACTTATGCATAAGCAGATTACATGAATGTAATCAGCAAATGTTAACACAACGGTTTGTTTCTCGCGAATCGTGTGTTTGTTTGTCTATTTTGAAGTGAGTACATTGAACAATAGCTAGTCGGCGAGCAGTGGCCAAGCTTTTAGCGTGCTCGACTCGTACTCCTAGGGTCGCGAGTTCGAGCCCCGGTCAAGCTACTACGTTGTGTCCTAGGGGCAAGATACTTTACCTGACTTTGTTCCAGTTAACTCAGCTGTATAAATGAGTACCAGTTCTGCTGGGGGCTAACCTGCGATAGATTAGTGTCCTGTCCAGAGGGAGTCATAGACTCTCATCCGCTTAACACTACAGAAACCAGAGATAAGCACCGACCTGAGAGATTTAGCTTAGACAGGGAACACGAACGAAACTGGTGGTCCAACAATACGTAAAAACAAAACTATTTATCGATACTAATTCAATGTTAGAGAAACTTGATCCTTTTTTGGAGGAGTTGGTCATAAGGGAAGCAGTTCCTGGATAAAGTACAGCTACCAAACTAACTTCAACAATGTTCGCTTTTGGACTTGAACGTTATTTCTTTATGCGGTGCTTATATCTACTCTTTATATTGTTACAGCTAAAGCTGCTCTTTTGACATTCAAACGAGTAACTAAGTTCAAGCATAAAAGATGCATAGTTGGTTCTGCTCGTCGATTGCATTTCTAAATAGAACTATAGACGCAGTCGGCATAAAGAGGCCCGGAAACACGTTCCACTGATATTCTTGTGTGTAAAAAATGCCTCAAAAGCGTCTAATACAGATATAACGCAACAAAAGTAATGAAGCAAAAACAATGCAAAGGAAAAATTCACAAAAAACACAAAGTCTTGGCAGCAACAAAAGGGAATTACTCAAGTGTGGCTGCACCTAAAATTAAAAACATGTTTAACTCTTATATTACGGTGCGTTTATGCGTGACCCCGTGGGACCTTTAAACATTCGGAGCAAGGTGCTTAAACTTTACAGAACAACTATCTGAGTGGGGTTTCGCTGTGGAACTCGAGGCTTTCGTCCACTCGGATTCTCTAACCTGTAAGTATAATTGTTTGTACAAGTTTCCTACTAAATCACTTCCAAATAAAATCAAATGTAGTATAAACTAGTTTTCCTTAAGCAATTATCTCCGCGTGTATTCAAATTTAGAAATCTGGGTCGATGGCAGAACAAGTGTGAACTCGCTTTTTGCTAGTGTTTGAGTTTTATAACAAATCTAAAACGTTAAAACACTTTTCTTTTTCTTGAAAACATAAATGTGGAGCACTGGCGTATCATCAGAATGTTGTTTATCTTTATTTTCTTCTTGAAATAATTTATACAAATAAAGTTTAGCTTTATGGGACAAGCGAGTTTAATACACACTCAATTGTGCCATCGACAAAATATATGAATCTCCTCATTTTCTGCAACAACGACTTCAGCATTGCGTTTGTCATTTGAGATGAAGAATAATGCTGTGTTAAGTTGGCAAAATTTTGTTTGCTAAACCATAAATTCGTTATAAAAGGCTTCTGTCAGCTCTCTTTTGTTAATAAAGAAGTACACAATTAATGCATGGCTTTGGATTGTGTAGTTAGGCTGAGAACATCGAGGAGAAAAGCAAACTTCTAAATGGGTACTCATAACTTGAAGTATTCAACTTTTCGTTCTTGTTTCTCCTTATAATTTCGACGTTTTATTTTTCGTTTTCAAAAGGCGAACCCTTGGTATTTTGTAAGCAAAGTTGAAAAGACTCTTGACATGAAGTGATGAATACAACGTCGAGAATCTAAAAAATGAAGAACAAAGTACTAAAAAGACTCATTGAAGAACTCTGAATGTGTGCGCTAGATCAAAACACTAGCGAGAACTTTAAACAAAAACTATGCAAATACGTATACAATACGAAACGCTGTCGAGTCGCTTTTTATTTGTACTCCATAACAATAATGAATATATTTCAGCATGAAAAACTCCCAAACGATTCTGATATTGACTTTCAGCTTTGCTTGGCCTCTCTGAGACTGCAGGTTGTAACTGCAAACGCTCACTCAAACTATACTTTACTACCAACCGACGTTTTAGTGATTAATATTTCCAAGTTGGGTGGCACATAATCAAATGAAATGTATTTGTATACAGTTATATAAAAGGTTAATTACAGTCTTAAATAATTTTGATGCAGCACTGCCTTTCAAAAGTGTTATTACGTTGGTATATATGGAATACAATTGGTACGCTAAGTGGGGATTTATACATGTCAAATACTCTTAACTTTGTTTTCATTTAAAGTAGAAGGCGCTATCCTTTAGAACTATAACATTTAGTTCAAGTATTTCCAGGCAGAATAGATCTACATGCAGTTTGCTGTAACACACAGCTACCAACTTACAAGGCCTAAAAAAGCTACGCGTTATAGCAGACTTTAAATCTATATAGTGCTTTATCAAAATAACTGAACTCTCTTATAAAGTAGCTGTTTACGAAAACATTAAGCAGAATATCTTGACAGGAAACCACTGAAAAATAGCCAAGTTCGATTAATACGACCTACCGGTTAAAATTATACTATAACGATTGCTTGAATTACTTAATTCATTTACATCAAACTTGCTGTAACCTTTCAGATAATCTGCTTTCTATTTTCTCTGATTGTAACATTCTTAAATTCTTAATTCTTACTGCGAAATATTCTTTACTGTCAAAACGAGTCTAATTCATATAACATAATGAAAATACTAAATTACTTATGAAAAAAACAAGTTTATAAGATCTCAACTGAATTAGTTCCTCGTGTATTCATGTATCGCGTGAGGGATGAATACGAGCTGATAATGGATTCAAGAAGAAAGTGCAGATCTTCAAATGAAGCTTATATGTTCTTTGAACAAATTTTTCAATTTTTTATGAAGACATTTTTTCCGTTTTCTAAAAAGTTCAATTTTGAAAAACTGCAAACTAAAAAACATACTGTCGACTGGCAGCCGACTTAATTGCTGTGCAGCATAGTCTGTCCCACTCCCCTTTTCCGAGCATTGCCTAGCAACCTGAATTTGTCAGTACAAGGGGCCGTTCCAAATATAGCCATTTTCCGAAATTTCAACCGCAACTCGAGTGTCAAGAGCATGTTGACTTTCTATACCATTCTCCGTTTCCGAGCATAGAAGAAGTTTCTCTACATGGCCCGTACAGCCGAGCAATTTTCCGATTTGCTATCGCGATGGCTCAGTTTTGAGTGCAGATTGTATATCGACGGCGAACGTACGCCTTTTTGTTTCCGCTTCGATTTCTCGGGGGTGGAAGCGGAATCTTTTCAGTACGATAGTTCGTGATTCCCAGATATTTTTTGACCAATGATTCTTTGTTCGTTTATATAATCTCTTTATGCTTCATGAGACAAAAATTCAAAATTCATGATTCATTTATTTTTTGTCCTTGATTCATGATTCACAACCTGTGAGTTGATGTGATTCATGATTCCTTCACTTTTTTTAGCCGTGATTCACAATTTAAGATTCCGCCTTCACCCCCGAGATTACTTATCGACTATAAATGAAGAAAAATATTGACCTACTGGTTGTTTATAAAATGAAATTATGTTATAATCAAATTATGATACAACCAAACTATATTATAATTTTAAAAAGTCAAATAAAACAGAAGAACAACATTTTCAACTGCTTTTCCGAGTGTACAATTGTTATCTGCTGGAAACTTACAAATAACTAAATTCCATTTTTCTTTCCTTTTGTTTCAAGTAAACTGTCGGCTCAGATAGACTACTAAACTCTGAGAACTCCCTCTCAGTTATGAATAG
Organism: Hydrozoanthus tunicans; assembly: GCA_026413305.1. Lineage (NCBI taxonomy): Eukaryota > Metazoa > Cnidaria > Anthozoa > Zoantharia > Hydrozoanthidae > Hydrozoanthus > Hydrozoanthus tunicans. Next base: position 12,313 of record JAOBAT010056057.1, on the reverse strand, counting down.
CAAGAAATGGTCGCTTTTCATGTGTTTCCTCCTCGTGGGACAGGAGTTAATCGCTACAGGAGCCCGTCTCAATGATGCGCCTTTGAGACGTAATAGACTTAAATCAGGAGGGGAAACCGGGAGAGTGCAGCAAAACAGATTGAGTGACCAACCAAAAACTATCAACTCCGATTCAGGTTGGTGTCTGAGCTTCTACAGAACAGGATCTGTTGTTATTTACGAATATACCCTTATCAGTAGTTAATATATAAACTTAAGACCTACTTTATAGCGGAGAAGTTGCAATTGGCGCAGTGGTAAATCTCTGCCTCCCAATCCTGAAGTCCCCGGTGTTTACTTCCTTGCCTGGTCGAGAGTTGAATATTTGGGCAGCTTTCTTTAAAGGCCACTCAACTTCCCATTCTCCCACGGTCGGTAAAATGAGTATCAGTATACATGGACCGCTTTGAAGCGGCTGTCAATTGTCCCTAATTATGCTTCCGGTTCGCTGGGCGCCTTTGAGCATATCCGTACATATGGAAAAGGCGCTATATAAATGCCTATCTTTAATTTTTTTTTCTTATTCTTATGATATTTTATTCACATGGACGTTGTTACAGAACCATAATTAAAAGTTGGTTCCGCAGCAAACTGCGCCAGGAGAGCATGGCCAATTCTTTAATCTTATAAATCAAGAAATCCATCGTTAGATCTTTGGTTTTGAGATGACTTAAGGGATGGCTACACGGTGCAAAATTGCATGCAACGTTGATCGCAACTGAAACCCTTCGTGCAACCACAAGGTGAAACCGTTGCATGCAATGTTGCCGGAGTAGGATCGGTTTCTACTTCGCGCAACGTTGTATGCAACGATTTCAAACGTGGCTACACGGTGGAATTATCCAATTGCGCACAACGTTGCAGACAATCATAGTTGTTCTGTGTAGCCATGTCTTTAGATCTAATTATAAGTACTATCTGTCGGCGCCTAGGGTCGCAAGTTCGAGCCCAGGTCAGTCCACTGTGTTGTGTCCTTGAACAAGACATTTTACCCGACTTTGTTCCAGTTGACTCAGCTGTATAAATGAGTATCAGTTCTGCTGGGAGCTAACCTGCGATAGTTAAGTATCCTATCCAGGGGGAGTCAAAGGCTCTCATCCGCTTAACGCTACGGAAACCGGAGATAAGCGCCGGCCCTATGAGCTACTTTGGCTCGAGAAATGATTTAGCTTAGCTTAGCATAAGTACTATCTAAAAGTGTGCACAGCCGAATATTCGCGACACTTGTAGACCCTTTGCAAAAATGGAGGCTATTTTGATATTCGTTTTTCTACGTTCTACATTCAAATCAGTCCTGCTAGCCTCGTTTGGGACTAACGTAGTCTATTGAAAGTTAAACACAAGGACAAGGCTGGTAAGAATAATTTGATATAGACAAAAACATTAAGTTTTTAATAGGGTCTATATATCTGTTAACTATTCACTGCATATCGTACAACTACATTCTGTGTAAAAGGTAACCTAAGAAAACGTATTTATAAACAAAAATAAGGGGAAAAAATATTAGTGAAAACAAACTCGCACGGTTGATAAACAGATAAAGCTTAAGGACCTCAAACGCCTTTTTTCCTTCCAGTGTGTTCCGTTGTTCTTGATGGAGTTGAAACAAGAAACAACAGTTACGATGGTTTGGGTAACGATGACGTCGTCAACAAGTACGATGAAGAAGTTGATGAAAGCGACGAGGCGGCAATACGTAAAGCTGATCAACAGCTAGCATTGAGGAGGGAGGCGATATACAGTGAGTATGACGTCATATCATGTTGATGATATATACGTTGAATGAGAATTGTATACGCGTGTTGATATCATGTGGGGAATGAAGGGTGGGGGGTTAGCGGGAATCCAAGAAAAAGGGTACGGAAAGTGGGATATCGAAGAGCGGGATGCAGGATATCGAAGAGCGGGATGCGGGATATCGAAGAGCGGGATACGGGATATCGAAGGGTGGGATACGGGATATCGAAGAGCGGGATACGGGATATCAAAGAGCGGGACACGGGATATCGAAGGGTGTGATACGGGATATCGAAGAGCAGGATGCGGGATATCGAAGAGCACGATGCGGGATATCGAAGAGCGGGATACGGGATATCGAAGAGCAGGATGCGGGATATCAAAGAGCGGGACACGGGATATCGAAGGGTGGGATACGGGCTATCGAAGAGCAGGACACGGGATATCGAAGAGCAGGACGCAGGATATCGAAGAGCGGGATACGGGATATCGAAGAGCAGGATGTGGGATATCAAAGAGCGGGACACGGGATATCGAAGGGTGGGATACGGGGTATCGAAGAGCAGGATGCGGCATATCGAAGAGCGGGACGCAGGATATCGAAGAGCGGGATACGGGATATCGAAGAGCAGGATGCGGGATATCAAAGAGCGGGACACGGGATATCGAAGGGTGGGATACGGGCTATCGAAGAGCAGGA
>JAOBAT010056046.1:0-27553 GCA_026413305.1 Hydrozoanthus tunicans | reverse complement strand
AACTGTGAATATCTCAAAAACAAAATTTGTTGTTTTTGGTTCCAAACAAAGACTTAAAACCACTATAAATAATGATGCTGTGCGCGACTTTACGTTACGACTAGGAAGAAAAATAGATCAAGTGACGCATACAAAATTTTTAGGCTTGATCTTGGATGAGAATTTAACGTGGAACCTTCATATTGAAGCAATCAGTCGCAAAATTGCAAAATCGATAGGAATACTATACAAAGCAAGGCACTATTTCACTTTAGAGATCCTCAAAAGTCTCTACTACAGTTTTATATATTCGCACATTTCATACGGTGCATTAATTTGGGGTAGTAATTATAAAACCAAACTATTACCTATACATATTTTACAGAAACGCGCACTTCGTGCAATGACATTTTCCGATCGTAGGACCCCAAGTAGACCTCTTTTTCAAAATCTTGAGTTATTGAATATCTTTGAAATAGTGAAACTTCAGTTGTCTGAACTAGTGTATAAACACTGCTCTAATCAGCTACCTGAAGTATTCATAGACTACTTCCACGAAATAAATTCAATACATAGGTATGGAACTCGCTCAAAGTCAAAAAAGAATCTTTTCTTGCCACGTGAAAACCTCAATTACGGCCAGTTTGGTACAAAATATGCGGCAGTTAAAAACTGGATCGAAACGCCTCCAGACATCAAAGCCAGTACCTCTATCAAAACCTTTAGGAAAAAATTCAAATACTTTCTTTTAAAACAGTAGCAATACTTTTCTCTATAGTTTTCTTTAGAATATATATAGTTCCTTAAAGTAAAGCATTTACTATTCACCTGTCTACCACTACCGGTATCAGTTCAGCTTTAAAGTATTTCTGCTTCCAAAAAACGTTCACTATTATCATATATTAATCTTTTGTTCGCCTATGTGAAGTAATATAATCAACATCTCTGTTAAACCTCTACCGCCCCTGTATGTAATTTAAATCTAGAAGGGTGCAGGATTGCTAGATTAACCCTATGGTTGTAAATCCTGTACCCTCCACTCTTAAAAGCTGTTATTTAATTTATAAAAACTTTATACATGTGGAAATAAAAAACCGTTGAAACCGTTAGACGATTTCTCGATTCGGCTCTCGTTTCCCCTGCTTCCTTCAGGTGAAGTTATGGTTTTCGTTTCATTCATACTGTCGAGTTTTGAAAAGTCCCAAGCAGAGAAGCAAAGAGCTGACCCGACCAAGTTGGAGTCAAGCTTCGCACTGAGTTGGCGCATGCGCTTACATTCTCATGTAATTTTGAAGCACGATAACGAGGTAGAACCTCATCGATTGTCTTCTGAATTGCCTTTATTACCAGCAACTTCGACTTCTCTTTTACTACTGACCCATCCAGCCCCAAGTACACTGCAAAATTACGCATTTTCTCAACGTCTGCTGAGAGCATTTTCTCGTCTAATGCAAGTTTTTAGTCATTCTGCATTTTCTCAGTCTGCCTTTTTTTCTCGTCTATTAGTTCCGTCATTGAGAATATTTTGGCTTGCTGTAGCAATGTTCTCCATCGCACTTGACTGGCTGAATGAAAAGGAATATTTCTGCAAGGTGCGCTCAAGTTATCTCTTTCCAATAACTTGCATAATAATAATAATAATAATAATAATAATAATAATAATAATAATAATAATATCTAGCGAGCTAAAGCCCTTACTTGCAGTCACGGACTGAATTGCGAAGGACGCAGCTCAACGAGGTCAGACCGAAAGCATGTTAACGCACATATTGCTGCCGCTATACGGCCCATGCATGACCTCGGAGCACAGCTTCACAGCCAGATAGAATTAGCTGGGTGTCGATTTTGTTATGGGAGGAAAACAGGAGACCCCGGAGAAAAACCCTCGGAGTCAGATTGAGATCGACAAATCTCAGCCCACATGCGGAACCCAGGACTCGATCCCGGGTCCACGGTGGTGAGAGGCACGAGAGCTAACCGCTCGGCCATCCGTGAATATCTTGGGTACCATATAAACCGGCGATCCACGGTAGACATTGACGGTACTTTGGTTACAAAAAGTTGCTGTTTGCACAACGTCGCTACGACTTTTGGTTTACAAATGATTGGTGCCGTTTCGAATATCACCGCTAAACTTTCCCTATCTAAATGGCAATAATGCTGATTAGAGATGAGAACATTAGCCGGCTTAAGATCTCTGTGTGCGATGTTAGCTTGGTGGAGATACGCAAGTCCACTAGAAACATGAGCTGCTATTTGAAGCTGGAACGGAAAACTGGCTACCAACTCATTATCGTTCAAACACGTTAGAAAGTCGCCAAGAGTGCTTAGTGTCTGCATCAAACGGTGTGAAATCAAAGCCCAAATACTCGAACATGAGGCTGTATGGATTGGGGCACAGTCCTAAAAACTTTACAATGTTCCTGTGGTTAGTGTCGTTTAAAATAACCGCCTCTTTAAAGAATAATCGCTTTTTCCGATCGTCTCTTGCTTCTACGTCTTTTATCTTCTTCAACACCACGAGGTCTGGCTTTGTTTTTCTCCGTCCTAGGAATACATCAAGCCGATCTACTCCTAAACCCCACTGACGGATCGTCGGGGTAAAAAAAAGTAAAGAGACATACTTTTGAATTACTTACTTTCCTCGTTGGTGGTCATATCAATGGGGTTCAACAGTACTACGGAAGTGGAGTGTTTGTTGTCGATGGCATTGTTCGCGTTATATCTTTTTAAAGCGTTAAGTCATCAAAACGGAAGTTGACATTTTCGAAACAATAATGTGTTTCAATAGCAGAAGCGTACAACAAACTCTCGAAATTGAGCCAGTCTGCATTTTAGACTTTAGGCTACCTTGGGGCTAAAAAGCCGTAAAAATGTTCTTTTTTGGTGACGTTACATTTTCATCTGGTTATGTGTTTTTTCTTGAGATTTGCTTATACATATAGGGTCTTTTAGTAGCAGAAGCGTGCAATAAGTTTTCGAAATCGAGCCAGTCTGCATTTTAGACTTCAGACTACCCTGGGGCTAAAATGCAGACTGGCCGTAAAACTGTTGCTTTTGATGTTCGTTATGTATGTATATTTGAATTTTTTAGTAATTCTGCATTTTCCAGTCTGCATTTAGACCTGCCGGTGGACTGTGACCGTAACTCCCAATTTAATCAGCACTGGCATGTCCCGTTAACTCAGATATTTCGAGTAGGCTGAATTCATCGCGGAAGATCTGAATGACCGTCTTATGCCCGCTAGTGTTTGTAAATTTACCACTCAATTCAGCCACCTTCGCAATGTTGGGTATCACTTTTGCAAGAGTGTTTTTGCCAACAGCTAAGTTCTTAAACCAATTTCACCCTTGAGTTTTACAACTGGACTGAGAAAGAAGTTAGAAGGGACATTTTCTCCGTTTGGCCTGTTATTAACATATTCCAGAAAAGCCCTGTAGGGGTCTCGTTGGCCGCCATCGGTTGGAAAGATCTTGTTATTGTATTTTCTTGCGCGTTTTCGCGAACTTTCTTCGTCGCCCTGCCGGTTCTTTGTTTGGGTTATGGTGAAATCTTCCAGGCTGCAGTCGTGTTGTTCTCGAAGACTCCTCATACCGAGATGGGTCATATTGTTCCACCAAACAAGATTGAGGAGAGCTCGCGGGTTGCTTAAACCGATTGCTCCGGTATCCCACATCCTCTTAATTTCCTCCTCTTCAACTTGTTCTGCTGCATTGGCTTTATTTCCCAATCCTTTTTTTAAATACTTTTTTTCAGGGACAAAATATTTGCAACCTCTTCGAATCCAATACCGGTTTTTTTTCTCGATGTCAAAATTGTCGGGTGCCGGTGGACATGGCCGATCTAGGAAATAGGGTCGCAAACCATTTCGGTATTTTTGCCGCGACCCAGGTTCGTACTCCTCTCCTTTATTTTCTTTTGTTGTTTGCCTTATCTCGACAAAAATATTTTTCATCTTTTGATATTTTGTCAAGATAAAGTTCGGTTCCGTGTTTCGCAAAGTACCACTGTTTCAGTCGCCGAACGGCATTGTCGGTGCTTTTCTTGGTGTTTTTCGCAACCATGTTTTCTTTGAATTCTTTAAGTTGACTTTCAGACAATAGTACCACTGTTGGCTTGTCAAAACTGTTGTCATTGCTTTTGTTTTCAGACATTTTATCAGTTTCTGTTACATTTAGCGTATTTGTTGTAGTTGTAACAGCTGCCTTGCAATTGTTTACTTTAGTTTCGAGTTGTCGATGGCAAGTGCTCGCTAAAGTTAGCGGTTTTTTTAGTCGCTCTAGAAGCGTAAATTTTAGCTCAAAACTTGGAAGCTCGTCGTTTTCAATGGTAAATATAAAATTTGCCATTCATAACTTTAATTTTCAGGCTAAAAGGACGCTTTCATTTCATGCTTGCGTAAGCAATAATTTTCACGAAATCCGCACTCGTTTGTCAACCAATTAGCATACTGCTTTTAACAATACTGTGGGTATTCCACAAAAAATACCCACTGTAGTTAACCAATCACTATGCGCGTTATATGGTGAGCTATGCGATTCCATCCCAATTTTTTAGACCAAGAAATCCAATATCAAATTGTCCGTAATTTGTTGTAACATTTGGGAACTCGAAGGAAGACTTAAATGCTAGGCGTGTGTTATAAGCATGTCTCTTGTTGACTGCAGTGAAGAAAATGTTAAAGGCCTTTGAAATATTTGACTTTGTGTAATTAAACATAAAACATGCGACGTGCAAAGTGATTAGATCTTGCAATTTCAAAAGATTGATTTTCGTAAAAAGAAAAGTTGTATGAGCATCGTGTTTTTCAAAGGTAATAATCCGAATAGCTCTTTTCTATAAAATGTCAATAGGTTCAACATTTGCTTTGTAGTTGCTACCCCAGATTATACTATAGGGATAAGTAAAAGATAGAGCTGAGTTAGAATCTTGGAGTTTACAAAATGTCTGATTTTACAAATAATGCCGATACTTTTTTGGACACGTTTAGTGTGTGTTAAGCTAAGGTACTTAATATATTTTGTTTGGGTAATTGTTTATTTTTGAGATGTAGCGATATAGTATTTGCAATTTATGCGTTTTTGACTTGGGCGAAATAGAACGTTTTTGTGTTCAGAGATAATCGGTTACCACATAGCCATTCATGATCTTACTTTGATTCTATTGAATTTAAATTGCTATTGGAATAAAATAGGTTGGAATCATCCGCGAAAAGGTGCAATCCTAGGACGGACGAAGCTTTGCTAAAACCATCAATATATAATAAAAATGAAGATCGCCTAGTACAGAGCCTTGGGGGACCCAACATGTCATAGGTTTTTTTCAGATTATTTACTGCCATGAATAGTAACAAATTGTTTTCGGTTGCTTATATTTAACAGACGAGATCGAAACCATTTGTTAGCAGCTGCTTTTACACCGTAACGCTCAAGGATATCATGATTAACAGTGTCAAATGCTTTGCTGAGATATGAAATAGTCCATGAAATTTTAAAAATGTTAGTGAAATTACAAATAATAATAATAATGATAATAATTATAATAATAATAATAATAATAGTTATTTCTTTTTAAAAATGAAAAAAGCCTTTAATGGTTCTCTGATAAAAATATTACATATTTCGAATAACAATAACAAATATAGGATATGCTGTGCGCTAAAACATATATAAAATGTAATACTTATATATTGAGAAAAAAAATCATCGATAACTATTAAAAGTTAGTATATACAAACCTTAAATGGCGAAATTTGATTGGTTCGCCATCTCGGGCTATTGAGCATTATCCACTCGGAATAATGTTTGTGTCAAAATGGCGACGGAAAATTCCCATTTTACAACTATCACATGCATACAATGAAACTTTGCAAATACAGAAAGCTAAAATTTCAGAAAATACCAAAAAAGCAACAAAACATGCACTGCATGTTTTCAAAGTAAAAAGCACTTTAAACTAAAACAACAAAGTGACATCTTTTCAAACAAACAAATGGTGCTCTTTAAAATCACGGCGGCAAACCAATGTTTATGTTTCTCTTCTCTGCACCATAGAATTTCGAGTAAAAGTTTCAAGACGTGAGTACAACTGTTCAAAATGAATGAATATTTAAGAAAGTTTTACCTGTCTGCTCGTAAACATGTATAACGGCTGTTTTACATCAAAGTGAGTTTGCATGGTGTCGATAAGGTCCATCATTGACCGCTTCTTAAAGAGATGAGCCATTTGAATTGATATTTGAGAATGAGTCAAACGACAAATTACTTCAGCTAGTTAAGATACAAAAAACCGCAATCTCAAGGTTCGCAGTTTGAGGCCACAAAAGAGTTGATGGCATGATTTCTTTCATTGAACGATCGGCTGATCAACCTTTGAGCAGTTTGTGACAGCTTAACCGCTATTGTCACTCTCGTTCATCAAAACTCTCAAGCCTTACAGTCACAGACACATTTCATCGAACAACCGGCTGCAAGTTCCATGTCTTATTCAATTTAAGGAGGTTTCCATTCAAGAAAATCTAAATGTTGCGCTACTGCAACGCAGCCTTTCCAGCAAGCACATGGCACAATTTTGGAAGCTGTCATTTCAAGTGATTTTTGGTCAGATTCAGTTTTTGATCGACGTGATGGTTCTTTATAGCAATTGTTATTCACCTTTGCCATGTTGTTTCGCAAGTAACTCTTTAAAAAAACTTCCTTCCTGAGATTCTTTGTGCTGAGAGTTCAGCGGCATGGAAGCGAGTCGCTAGTTTTGGCGCGTGCATAAATTAAAACGACTGTGAGAAATAAAAAATCGAAATTCTTAAAAGTTATTGAACTTTTTTTGAAATAACCTTGTTTGTATATACTAAAACATTTATTCTCTTCAGTCTTGGTGAATAGTGGCTTTTAGAATATTCACCACTATTCACCTGGACTTCTGGGAATAATTGTTAAATATGAAAAACATGATAATATATTAGAAATAATGTCATGACAGGCTTGCTAGTCTAGCTAAGCCCAACTTAGCCAATCTCTAATTCTAAACCATTGTTTCCCATATTTGCTAATTAGCGTTTTCGCGGCGTTCTGGTCCCTCTTAAACATAGCATTGCGCCTCTGAGTATCGCAAACGACACTTTAGTTCTAATCCACGATATTGTTGCTGCGTGAGGCTCTCCTTTCTTGTTCGATATAAGTTCAGCCAATCGACAATGATATCTGCGACATTCGTCCGCCGTTCCACCTGTTGTGGTAAATACGTGTGGCGTAAATGTCCCATGCTCTTTCTCCATTACTCGTGATGAATATTGCCTCTTCTTTTCTGTTTCGTGCTGCTTGTAGATTTGCTGTGGGGCCATCTCTCTGTGGGAACCCGCGTTTGGGTGGCATACCCTAACATCAAAAAAGGCGGATCACTGTCTTTCCCAGACTCCCCTCGCATGAACATTTAGTCTCGCTCCATTTTCGTTGTTTAATCCTCTATTGAGCGTCTCACCGGTGACAGGCTGTAGACTGGGTTTCGATCTGCACGTCCGAGCATACCATCTCCAATAACTCTGCCTCCGTAGCTCATTGTGCTGTTGGATCACAAATCCTCCTCGATTGCACACCATTGCGTGGTCCACAGAGAAATTGGCGCCGTACACACAAATAGATGCACTTTCAGGAATTGGCCAATCATAACGCAGTTTAACGGCCTCCGAAAATTCGCGTTTATTCAAGGCGAAGTCCATGTCTTTCATGGGAAAAACATTGAGCCAACTTGAAGTGCCCTTCTCAATTGCAAGCTCAACTGCTCTCTGGTGATTTTCACTACTGCTGTCTCTTTTGTGGCCCACACCACAAAGTAGCAAATTTTCCTGTTGGTCACAAACATCTGGCCTTGGACCTGGTCCCAGTACACCAGGGTGCAGACTCCATTTGCAGAACTTAAACAGAAGTTTGCATTTTTGGTTGCATCAATGGTGGTGCTGTTCCTTGCTGTGTAGGGACACTTCACCTCTATGACACTATCCTCGCCAACCAACCCATCAGGTGAAGCACCAAGAACACCTGTCTCGCTCAGCCAAATACCAGTCTAGACTGGCTTCAGTCCAGTCACTCTTGAGAAGTCCTGAATGGCCATATCCCCGTTGTTCACCCCCAGACAAATGCTCTTACTCCACTAATATCATATTCGCCCGGCAGACGCTTTGTTAATGATGGGGTCGCTCTTCTTGACTTCGAAACCCTCCCTGCTTGTACACCATTGCGTGCACAGAGAAATTGGCGCCACACACACACACACACACACACAAAACTCCACAAAATTGCTCGCCATGAGTCGCCCTTTACGTGCTTGATGCCAAACTGGGCTGTCTCTTTGATCACACGTGATCCTGCTTATTTCCTTAATTTGGATTTGACTGAGTTGGGCAGTTTTCCGAAAGTACTCCTTTTGTGTTTCTTTATTTCTTTATTTATTTTTATTTAACAAATATTTATACAGGAAGTCTAATTAGCAAAGCTAGTTTAAATAGAGTCCTGTATATAAACTAACAACTAAACAAATATTACGTGAATACACACGTAAACGGGCAGTTAACTAAAATGGCTATGGTATACAGAATATGGATAACAGAAAAGACGAAGTAATACATATGGATAAATACTCAATTTGTCGATTTAGATATGTTCTTAAGTTTGGCTTTAAAAGCAGAGAAGAAATTTTCTTTTCGTATTTGAGTTTTGTTTTTAAGAAATCCTTCAGAAAATAGAATTTTGTCGACAGTTTCGATAGGTAAATATCTGGTAGATTTGGGCTCTGGACTAAGGAGCCAGCATAGACCTTTGAACCTTCCATACTTCTGTATAACCAAGCACGATCGCTGGCTTCCGGCTTTCTCGTCAAGGAATTGTATTCTTTTTGTGCTGGAAACATTTCAGCTGCAGATTTTGTTGTAACTTCAACCAGTATTCTTTTCCATTGGCACTCAACATTGGTGCGACTGAGGTTATGATGCCGTAGATGAACAATGCAGCCGCGTGGCTGCATTTGAACACTATTCGAGTGCACTCACATTCCGTGCTTTTTATAGCCATTCTATCGTCCAAGAAGATCTTTAAGATAAATTATTTTTTTTAGATCTGATCGATGATCGCAAAAATCAAGGTCTTAAAGCTGTTCGTAAAATAAAAAAAACGTTACAATACAAACAATGCGAAAACAAGCGCATCGCTATTTACCGTGACTTTGTATGATTTTTGCTTCTTGCTTGCTTGAACTTTTCCTCGAATTACACCTGATGAGTAGGAAAATGATTCTATATGATCGGACTTAACGTGATTTTCTCTTTCTGGTTTCGGATGAGCCAACATTTCTTAGCATTAGGTAAGTACCCTATGGTAGGTCCCACATCATTTAGCACATCCCACCATTCCTTTAACTCCTCAATCAGTCCCGTACCTATTGCATCGTCAGCGAACGAACTGTTTCGCATTACTGCACCCACTCAAGCGCGTGATCAAGGGTTGCAAACTTATGGCATAGAAACCCATTGCTAGAGGATCACCTTGCGTGGTTCCTTCAGCAGACGACAGTTCTTTTCCTCCAGTAACAAACAGGCGCGCAGATACTCTGTATGTATTGATAGCATACGTGGCAAGGGCTGCACAAAGAATTCTAATATTATGTAGAGCAGTTGCTCTATTTAGGGAGTTGAGTGGTATCAATAAGCAACACAGCATCTGTGTCATCTGCTTCAAGGATGTTGTGCATGGTGTGGATAATGTATGATAATAATAATGATAATAATAATAATAATAATAATAATAACAATAATAGTAATAATAATAGTGATAATAATAGTGCCTTACACCGTGCAAAACGTATTTCTTTTAATTTCTCTTACGAAACAGAATCAATCAAGAAATATTTTCTCAACGCTGGCTTTCCTCATAATTTTGTCTTGAACACTATCCGCAATTTTGAACGTCCTAATAAATCTGAAAATGAAACCTTGCTTCCAACTCACTGGTTTGACGATCGCCCGGAAATCTACATCAGTCTCCCCACACTGCCAAGCAAATGAAAAACTTAGCCGTAATTTTCTTCGATTTCTTCATTTCTTCACTAATGTCTCTAACATTGCAGCAAGTTCTTCGGAGAGTTCTAGAGCCTCGTAGGCAGATGAGGGCTGATCATAGAAGCGCAAAAGACACTCTGGCCCTTATCCAGGAAATGGTCTTCGAATACTGCTCCCCCTTCTTCAGGGCTATTAACTCTGCCAGTCTAGCGTGGTAGCGCATACACTCAGGTCCCATTCCGCCGGTGGAGGTGAAGACTAAGGGCGTGAATGTTCCTTGTTCTACGTTGAGAACCCTGTTTGCGTACTGCCTCTTCTCGTTCTCGTACACTCTATAAATCTGCTGTGGTTCTAGTTCTTTGCACAAATCAGCATTCGGGTGGCAAACCCTGACATCGAAAAAGGCTGATCTTTGACTTTCCCAGAACCACGTGCATGGATATCTAGTCTTGCATCTTGTGCCGTGCTAGCTCCCCTATTCAGTTGCTCACCAGAGACGTCTTGCAAGATCGATTCGACTTCAATATCATTACATACCGTCCTCAGAAGTTCTGCTTCCAGGTCTCTCAATTCGTTGTGTCTTTGAATAAGAAACCCGCCTCGTTTGCAGATCATGGCGTGTTCTACCGTGAAGACGTCACCGCATACGCATGTAGAGGGAATGTCATCCACAGGCCAGTCGTAGCGTAGTTTGACTGCGTCACAGAACTCCCGTTTGTTCAGGTTAAAGCCCATATCACGGAGAGGAAGCACTGTCAGCCAGACTGATGATCCATTTTCAACTGTCAGGTCAAGCACGCGCTTCATCTTAAGTGGTGCCGTTTCCCTGATTTTCTCCTTTGTGTCCTTGAGTTCTGCTGCTCTTTCGCTCTTAACTGCCTGTGTCGTCTGCTTCAAAGATATTGTGCATTGCATGTACAGCAGCCTCGCTTCCAGATTTCTGCCCAGCACATAACTGGAGGGAGCCACTACCTTCGACGACAACCATCTTGACAACGTTTATAACGCACTTTCCGACAATTCTTCTCAAGACCTCCCCGACGCCTTTTGGTCTCACTGCACCAACGCCTTTATCCAGGGGAATCAAACGGCTGGCCACCAGGGGCTCTATGGTCGCGGGGTCGATATATTGCGTACATAGAGTCCTCGTCATTGTCGCTACTGCTTCGCAAAGCCTTTTTGATTATTGTTTAAAGGACTTACAGGCGAGCATTCTCCTAAATCCATTTGCGTCGACCATGGACTAAGCTCCGGATCCCTTTGTCCGCAGAGCAGCTTGTTTGACCATATCGCCACTGATCCCTAAGTATACAGATTCTGGGATTGCATCATCGATTGGTCCAAAAAGCACTGAACCCAGCTTCGCTGGTTGTGGATCGGGATGTTTCTGTTTCAGCTGTGTCATGACCTCGTCTGATAGCGATAATACACCACCACTAGGTGATTCACTCAAGAAAAGCAATTCGGAGCTGATCTGACCTTCCATCACAAGCTTTGCAAAGATCTTGGATTGGTCTAGGCGGCCTGATCCCTTATGCTTTCCTATACGACCTTGAATAAGGTCGTATAGGATAAATAAGTAAACCATGCACAAGGCTTTCTTAACCGATAACACACACCCCTCCCCTCTTCCTTGAGCAAAATGAACCCTCCATACCCTAATAAAAAAAATCCCCTGTTAATTTTGATACCAGTTAGAATGAGAATTTTATGTATTGAAGGCGTTTGTGGGGGATTAGACCCTAGATAAATAGATACAAATAGATAGATTACATTAAAACTTTACAGGTGATGTAGTTTTTTATAAAACAAAACAAAACAGCTTTAAAATTACAGCAATCTAATGCTGAATTACATTAAAACTTTACAGGTGATGTAATTTTTTAAAACTACATAAAAATTAGGAAGTGGGTATCTAAAATTAATCGATAAACTATTGAAACTATGTTCACATAAAATTTACTTACAATTACTGTATATAAAAGTGTTTTTCAATTTATTTGTTTTGGCTTCTGGAAGATGGTACGTTCTGTCATTTCTTAGGGAGTATTTGGACTGGTTTCTGTTTGGGAGGAGGCTATGCAGCTTATGATCAGGGTTTGAGGTAACATCATTAAGGGTCATTCCATCGAAATAGAACCCGCGCCTTGATTTTTGTCAAACTTTCTTCATTTGTCAATCATTATATGTAAACTGAAAAAAATAGATTAACAAAGGGGTGTCCCCGAGTTAACTTTTGAGATATGATTGATGCAAACTCCCCCTCCAGGGCTATTTTTCTGTTGTTGTAAGCTTGAAATCAAAACTATAGATTCCTTATGTGGCCAACCAAGATAACTCGAGGAGCGTAAGGGAAATAAAGGAAGATAACGTGAAGAGTTCTTCTGGATTAGGAGAACAATTTTCTTGTGATTTTCAGCAAAAACTTTTATTGTAAGGAGGCATTTTTGTGGGCTTTGGTTGTTTATATGTTTCCATTAGCTCAAAAAACAATAATAATAATAATAATAATAATAATAATAATAATAAAGTTTTTAAAGTGCCGATATCTTAAAAAAAAAATTCAACGACACTGAGAATTACAGTTTAAAATTGAAAATGAATAAAGACGCATTAAAAATATTTTTTAAATAAGAACGTTTTCAGTCTTTTTTTGAAAGATAACAGTATAAAACATTAAAAAGTAAAATATACGCAAGAGCTATAAAACTTGTGGCTGCCATAATGTCATTGGTTACAATGTTTTTTTTTATTTTTCCACACTTGCAACACTCAGATTTCTCCTATTTTTTCTCTTCAGAGATTCCTGTTGAAATTTGACTGATTGACAAAAGAAATTTTGGGGTACCCGTGTTTGTTTAAGAGAAACTCTAGGAAAACTAGAGTAAAACATGTGCTTTTTACCCCATTTCCGAAGGGAGACTGGAACGAGTTTAACAAAAAGCCCTATGTATTATGAAGAAAACTGCTTTTTTGCATTATTTTTCTGATATGTCTTCGAGAGTTCAACATTCACTAGAACTAGGTTGGACTGTGTTTTGTCGTCTGAGAGGATTCAATTTTTGAGCGAAGTTAGCGAACTTAGTTTACTGCGTGGAAGATTCCGCAGTCCAAAAGAAAGAGAAATATAGTAAATGCAGACCAAAATGTCGAATGTAGCTTTTGAAGAGAAACTCTGCAAATTGCGAGTTCGTATTTTATCTCTTCTGCTACCGCCTTGTTTCTGTTATTTTCTTCCATGTGCGATAAAGTTTTTTGGCTATAGTACAGGACTTTTAGCAATAAAAAGTCTCTTAGTAATTTCGTACTTGCAACTCTTTGGATATTTTTTCTTTTACCTAAAGCAACTCCGCTGATACATCTGAAGTGTTGAGATCTTTCCTATGATGTGTGACCATATTGATAAATGCTTCTCCTATTAATTCTAAAACTTAGCTGCGGCAAGATTTCTGTCAAGAAAAATGCTTCAACAATCCATTAGCCGAACCAATAGACTTTTCTTTGTTCCCGATTTAATTGTACCACAGTTAGTGGAGATCATTTCATTCCTCGCCTTTCCTTTTCGAATTAGTACAGCTTTCTATTAGGCTGCATTCATTGTTTTTTGGCATATTGAACGAGAAGAGTCGCAGATTGAGTTGATTAAATGCGATGGCCAGAAACCGAGCTATGAAGCGGCAGATGTTGAGCTAGGAAGACAAATCATACCAGAATGACGAAGGTATAGTTTAACATAAGGCGTGACGCCTGACGTATATCGGAAAGGTATTAAGTTCAAAATTGTTACAACCCTTTTTGTTTGCCGTTACTGTTCGGTTCCAATGTTTTGCTTTTTAGATGTATATCTAACTACAAAGTTGATCTTTCGCGTATGATGAGCTTCCTTGTTGTTCATGCAACTTTTTTTGTAAAGGAGTAAAAATGGCTTATTAAGAAATCTAGCTAGTTTGACGATGAGTGTTTGAGCTTTCTATGTATACTGAAATGTAATAATCACTTAAACTTAGAGAGGCAAGTCGGTTGAGACGCGGCGTTAAGGATGGTTTGCGGTTTGTGTTATCACACACCAATGGGACCGGTGTAACAGCGGTTTTGCCCCCCCCCCCTAAAAACTTTCCAAGATTGAGTTTTGGGCGGATTTTTTTAACTGTAACGGCGTTAAATGTGTTTATAAACATTTTGCGGCGAATTTATGAGCAATAAATCCGCGCGTTCTTACTGTATCCTGTGAGTATGAATCTGCGTGTCTCTGCATGTGCGCGGCAGAATATGACGAAGTGCTTTGTATTTATCAAATTTGATTTGAAATACGCCTATATTTGTCAGCGAGTGTTTTAAATGCTGCGGCAAAATTTTGTAAGTTCGTTCTGAAAAGTGTAACAGGAAACTATCAAGAAGGACGAAGTATAAAGCTTTTGATTAATATTTGTTTGCATGAAATTATAAGGCTAAGGTTATGAAGTACAAATAACTCTGAAACTTAGGTACAAACTATGCTTAATTGACGACAAAATATTTGATTAGTACAATTTTAAACTAACAATAAGAACGCGTTTTTCGAATTAAGGGCATTCTTTTGGTGTTCTCCCTAGCCTTTTATTCTTGTTAGTGCATGCGTGATACCTTTCTAACACTTCATTTCAACTTGGGTGAGAAGTTTGAATAAATTTGTAAAAAAATAACTAGAAGACACTTAAAGATGCTACTAAAACCTAAAAGAATGAATTGATTGTTTTTGCTAAAACTGACAAAAATTCTCTGTTTTGAAATCATTCTTCCGCCACTGACCAGTAAACAACCTTGCAATTAAGTGAAAATCTTCCGTGAGTCCATTTTAGGATCAATAACGCGTTTTGCGTACGAAATTCGTGAAAGTCTGGTTTTTGGATGAATGATTTTCTAAAACGAAAAGCTTTTAAGAAACTTTTTGCAGTTAGTCAAAGCTTGCAATTTTCCTGTTTGGATAACAATGTAGTTAATGTCAGTTGTGTTTGAGAAAGTCGGCGAATGCTTTTAAATCGAAGCACCGGGGGTTTTATTAGTAAAGAAGGCAGTGGGTGCAGGTTCAATAAAATCAAAATTTGCATGTTAAGATAAAGTGAGACGATTACTTTAAGTCTCTTAAAAGTACTAAGAATTATTCTTTTTTTAGAGTTTATGCTTATAATCATTGACATTTTTGTAGTTGCACGACCAGTCATTGTATGGCATTGATCGAGTACAATCAGACGATCAAGAATTCCAGAATAAAAACAACATACACTGACACAGATTTTAAGTTTCCCCAGGTTTTAAAGCCGATAACACAAACGCTAAAGAATATTTGCTAGTTGGTTTCGAAAACTTGATTTGGTTGGTGCATAATCGTGATTTGTAGCAGCCGTATTTCGAGTTTCAAAGATTTTAGTGAAGGGGGACCAAACCCGCAGAGGGGAAACCGAATCCGCTAGCGATTTTGGTACTGGGGGACCATTCTGTCCGGGTGGGAGCAAATCCGTTGGTTGGCTTTAACCCTGGGTTAAGCCAAAATTCAAGCAGGAATGTATATTTTGGAAAGGTTTATGGTTCTCATAAAGTACTATTAAGAGTTTCTACAGAAAAACTTTTTGTTTCCAAGATTACTGGTCGAAGTACTCACTACCACTGTATGGTTGGCAACAAAGAACGTAGATTAAAAATTAACCCTAGGTTACTACCAGTTGGCCTTTGAATAACCGGGCCAAGGAGACCATGGCAAGTTTAATTTCAAGTACTTTGAATCATAAACAAAAACTTTAACTTGTTAAAGAATTTATATCAGTTGTGAGATTTCTGTATGTACAAAAAGCCCTTATTTTCTGTTGGTGGTGGAAAAAAATTCGATTGCGATATGTATTCATGGTGTAACTAGAGTTTAAAGTTCTGAAAAATCACTTCCGGTTTCATCTTGACCGCGCGATGGGAAGGTTGGTAACTACTTTATTGTTTTCTGGTCCTTGACGTAGAAAGGAGAGTTGAGTGGATCCGCAATGGCGGATAATTTGTATTATGAAGAAAGCGATCCATCTTTCTGAGAGGAGGAATTAAATGTGTTTTTTTTTGTTTTTTTTAATATCTATTTACTTGTAACTTTCACATTAATCATTACAATTTGTATATTTTCACTAATTTTTTACATTTTTGTATACTATATTAACCGTTAATTACATTTAGACTTTTTGTGTATTACCGTAATTATTACATTTTGTATTGTACTAGTTATTGGTTACAATCTTAACATTTGATATGTTGCACTAATTATTATAATGATCTTTATGTTTTGGTATTTTGCGCTAACTATGATCAGAACAAATTGGAGTTAAGTTACCAGGAGTTAGATGTTGATACTCAATGAAAATGCAACAGCTAACACAGAACACGAACTCTGACCACTGAACTGTAGTTACCAGCCTTCCAATCGCTCGGCCAAAAGAAGCCGAGAGTGATTTTTCAGAACTTTGAACGCAAATTACACCATGAAAATAAATCGTAATCGAGTTTTTTGCCGCCACAAATAGAAGGATAAGAGCATTTTGTACATACCAAAACCTCTTAACTGGTATATACACTTTAACATTTCCTTTCTTTTATCAGAAATACAAGAACCCAAGGATAAAAATGTAGATGATGAACAGAAAGTGACCGCTTTCTCGTCAGGCTTCGGGAAGGAAGAAGCCAACCATACTGATGAAGGTAGGAATTTCGGTTTTTGAGTATTATTTGTAACATTCCTTTCTTTTGACATTTGGAATTGGAGCAGCTACTGTATGGATGGATGTGTGATTTTGGGGGCATAAAAATTATGTAATTAAGTTTACTTAGCTTGGGATTTCCATCTTCTTCAATCATTTAAAGTATTTCAGTAATTTACCGGAAGAGGCTATTTTTTTAACTTACTTAACGATTTGGCTTTGGAAGAGTTTTGAACATAAGGTAGATTGTTTTTGTCAATGAACTCAGCGAAGAACGCTCCCCTGGAGCGTGAAAATAACAATTATTCTAACATTATTAAGAATAAAACTAACAAGAATATCCGACGTTTCGGAGTCAAACATGACTCCATTATCAAGATTAAACTTTAACGGATAATTCGCAATTGAAATATAACGGGCGTTAGGTCAAAACAAAAAACTTTTGCATAAATGTAAAAGATAGATGATTTTAACATTAATGCTGATTTAACATTAATGATGATTCTAACATTAATACTGATTTAATTTGCTCAGAAAAACAATAACAAAATAATGCAGGCTCACAGGGAAGCGAGAGTGTGTTGGTATCTTTTCTCTGAATGATTAAATCTACAGACCTGCAGCCAGGGAGGGAGGGTCTGATGATGGGGAACTGGAGACGAATAAACAAAACAGTGACGCCATAGATCCAGCGCCGCTAGCAGACGACTCAGAGTCAGGTCTAAAATAGGTGATATATGTTGATTATTGCGTTCGACGTTAGGAGAATGCAACCCTAATCTTGGGCTGCCTGTGGTGTTTATATGCGTGAAGATTCTCGATTTTTGGGGGGTTTTTATACCAAATCTGCGCCATTTTGAAAAAATAACCAGTTTTGCCAATAAACTGGATAAACGAGATTTTTACTGGACAAACAAGATTCTCAACCCTCAACCTTCATGTTGAAGTTTGATGCATGAATTGGAGTCGGTACAGTGGAGCTAATTTTTGTTCGGCAAGTAATGTAAGGTAATCTAAAGTGTAAATATCACGTTTGTTGAACTTAGTTTGTTAGAAAGGATTTTGAAAAAGAAGAAAAATGTTGCTTATTTCATTGAAGTAACTCTTTTAGTGACTGAGCTTACAGGTTTTTTTGAATGTGCAAAATACCAAAGTGGTGACGTAATAGGGGAAACCGAAAGAGATAAGTTACAACACAACAGCTGTTTTTGTTACATGTGTCTGTTTTTGTGGTATAGTTAAAAAATTGTGCAAACTTTCAGGATCCTAGGTCGTGTAATTCAATAAAAATCATTGAAAACATGCAAAAAGCATGTCACGAGTTGCCAGATCAAAGGGTTCGGTTTTTTCTTTGTTTCCTAGTACTTTTTATTGACCATTTTATTGTAAATATCCCTAGTGTAATCAAGCATTTTAACCATTGTTTTAATTGTACATATATTACTTCACTTTTATGCTATTTTATCTTGAAAATGATGTCAGTCGGACATCGAAACGTCGATTTTTTTAATAATAAAGCGTTTCTAATTTTTATCACAGGATTCCCATAGAATAGTATAGTATACTACACTACACTGCACTGCACTACACTATACACTCTTTTAACATTTTTAGGGTCGAGGCTTAATGTTCGATTCCTAATTATATTGGAGATTTTAGGCTCAAAGGTATGATATATACATAACATACGTATTTGTTGAATGCGTGTTTTTTTACAAGAACAACTTAATAAGAACGACGTTCGGAAAATTTTATACTTGTTTCTTATTTTCAGAAAACTTTTCTTTTTGTTTTCTCGCAACGGCGCAAACGGAAGCATAAGGTTATGTAAAGAAATCAAATGAATGAATCAATTGTTTTTTGCCGTAATTGTAACAAAATAAGTTGTCGGCCATCCATCCCTCAACCTTGGGTGTTCTTAGCGTGTTCGATTTTCAGTCTGACATTCTTTTCAAAAAGTTCGTATGAAAATACGAATGAAAATAGATCTCGATCGTATTCTGAAACATTTCAGCTCCGCCTGATGATCATCTTAGCTCGACCTTTTAACGAGGGGTCTTGTAAAATTATTCTCGGAAAATTAGAGTAGGAGTTCAAATTGTGACGACACTATGACCCATGCGAGGGTCGTATGTGGCACAGTTTGCGGTTTTTTCGCGGACACAAACTGTTGTTGATTGCCAATAATGATCTGAGTACGCATTGAAAGCGCTTAAAACTTGGCCGTAGCTCTTCTTTAAATTATTTATTTACAAGTTCAACCTTCAAACTTTTCCTCAATTATTTCACCTTTAGACCGCAGTATGCTTTAAAATCCATCAGTAGCCGGCTTTTAAGTTCCCAACTAAAATCATTAACAACGACAAACTTGTTGTCTTGTGTTAGCACAGACGTCAAGACAGACAAGCAATGCAAAGAACAGCACATCTTCAATAAGAAAAAGTTTATCCATTTCCTGTTAAAGCGAAAAGGTCGAATGCGGTTATGAAATTCACCTGTCTAAATAACGGATTTCCAAGTTTCAAGTCGCGTTGTTAAATGATTTTGATTCCATGTTCAATTACTCCGTGTTGGTTTTTCTCATATCTAAATAAGTACAACTAAAACCATTTTCCTCTTTTGTCCATTCATCGCAAGTTGGCTACACTAAAAGCTTTGCAGTAATTGCTTTCTTCCTTGTAATTGTCTCGTCTTAGAAATGTTTAAGTAACTTTCATTGTCAACAGCTTGAACTATCAAGACTGTTTCGTCGGGCTTGCTCAGTTTTGCGACCTTCCTTTGTATTTATATTGATTTCGCTTTGTTTTTCCAGCTTCGCGTCTGGCGAACAATCATAACACTGCTTTGAACAGCAGAAAATAAGCAAACATGAAGTGGTACCAAAAAGGATTCCCACGAATAAGAGTACAACAATTGCCAAGCTCATTGCAGCCGAAAGATACCTGTCGTGTACTTTTGCCGACTCGAAACTACATCAGTGCGCCAAGAGTCTTTCTGCTGAAACACTGAAATGTTTTCATAGGCTTTTAAAATTCATCCTACCGCACTATTCTTGAAAAGAACTGACTGAAATCACAAAATGTTCAAATAAAAAAGACGACAAATATAACATTAATTAGCATAGAAACTTTTCCCAAAGAAATTAGGCAGTAGGCTAAGAGATAAAATTGGCATAATTTTAGCTTGTCAATAAGATAACTGTAAATATTCGTTTCTTGCAAGTCGCACTGATCAGCTGTCAAGTCATCTAAATGGTATAGTTTCCTCTAACTATAAACCGTCAAAATTATTCTTAGTCCTATCGCAACAACTTTTCCTGCTATAGAATACCAGAGATCCATCTCCTTCGAACCACAAGTCGTAAAATGCGTATGTGCGACAGTGAAAGGAGGAGAAAAATATCATTAAAAATGTCCAGGCGTCAAGTAATTTAAGCAAGATATAAAATTCAAAAGCGAATACTTTTTGATTTGCATAAAAAAGGGGAAAGAGGAGGTTCAATTTTAAAATACTTACTGTTTGTTAAGTAAAACTAAAGAAAGAGCGCTTCTTCCAGCCAGTTTGTCTGTTTGTCTTTAAACAAATTTAACTTCTTGTTTTTCATTCGTCGTTAAGTATTAAATGTTTTTTACACAATTACTAGATATGGTTTGAGTTTCGCCATTTGACGCCGTTTAGATAATGATTGTCGTTAAAATGGCGAAGCAAAGAAAGCCTTTTAAAGTTATAACAGCTGTTTTTCAAAATCATTAAATTACTTTATTTAGAAACAAAGTTTCCAACAGCAACCAAAAAGTTGTCGTTGATCATCTTTACTGAGTTTCATCTTTACGACGATTTTAGACTTAATTATTCATAAACTGTTTTGTGCCCACACGTACACTCACGTTGACAATTAGCTAAGTTTTTTTAGGTCTTTCTATCTTTGAAGGTAACTAAAAAAACTCATAAATCGCGATGTGAGCATAAAGAGACAAAACATACAATACTAACAAACCTGTGGTTCGAGCTGAGAAATGAAGAAACTTTAATGAAAACTGAGAAGGCAGGAAAAGAACTGTTCTAGGTCGGAAAGTACAATTTTGTAAAACTAATAATATACACAAAGAATAAAGGGGCTGGCAACATGTCAACTGTCATTCGCCTGTTTTTGAAAGTAACTGAAAAACTCACCAGTCGCGCATTGTGAGCACATGCAGTACTAACAAATCTGTAATTCGAGCTGAGAAATTAAGAAACTTAAATAAAACTGAGAGACTTGAAACAAGAACTGTTCTAGGTCGGAAAGTACAAATTGGTAAAACTAAAAATGTACACAAATAATAGATGTCAACTGTCATTCGTCAAGGTATATTAATAATTAATCGATTTTTGTCGTCTTTGCTATTTTGTAGCCAGTTGCTGCAAGTGACTTTCAGTTCTATGCACTTAAAAGCAATTGTCAGTCTTTTAATTCGACCTTAATAAACTTTTTCCGATTGAAAGTATGCTTGAAATAAGATTCAATGTGCAAATTACACTCGACACGTTTTTCTAAAACTGACGACTTCGGTAAACTAACTGCGTTGTGTTATTAAGTAGAACCAAAAAATATAGAGGATCTTACATGGCCGCTTGGAGATCCGAATTTTATCTTCGAGTGTTGAAAAAAAATCTCACGAGAGAGCACAGTGAACGAGTGCATGTTGCTTTCTCAGAGCTGTAGCCATAGCTACGTTCAGGAAAACAGTGTTCTAGCCAGCTAAAAAAAATGACAGGGTGCCCTGTTGCAGGACATAACAACAGCTGTTTCTCGTATCTGCACTCTGGTTGGGCAGTTACAAAACAGGTGCTAAGACAACAAGCGCTAAAATTGCTGACTGATTATTTTGGCTCAGCACTACATTGTTTTAAGTGGTTGATCAAAATACTTAAGAACTTGGAAAATCAAATCAAAATCAAAGTTTTCTGCCTTTGACTACAATTTCTTTTCATCCAATGCCTAAAAGAATACAGCCAACCGTCAAAACCGGCGGGAAAATTTGTGCGCGCGTCAAAAATGGCGCCAAATCTTTGTTACGCAATGAGCGTTTTTTATGACTGTATTGTATTTCTAAAAGTCTTGGTAGTTTTAATTCATTGTTTTCAATCAGATTTCCATTTGTTGAGCCTTTTTTTCTAGGAGCGCGCGCTCACAGCTAGCATATCATTAATATGTATTTTTCAAGCCTACGGATAAATTAGTTATGCAATGCTGCTTTCTCGTAGGATACCGTGGAAAATGCCACTTGTCAATTGTAATCTCTTCGTATGCACTCTCGCCTAAAGGCTGCTGGGAAAAGGAACATACAAGTGACGAGTGGCATATTCCACGGTATCCCAGTCGAAAGCATTGCATAACTAGTATATCTAGGGCAATAACAGGAAAAAGGGTCCTTCAATCCTTTGGCAAAATCTAGCCGATTGAGTGTTTTTGCGCGTGCAACATTTAATATAAAATCCCCATAAGACTCAACACTGGCAATTCGGAAATGCCATTACATAGACTATAATTATAACAAACCTGCAAAATGTTTGGCAACTCACATTTGCTCTTTAATTAGAGTTGTTATGATTTTCAAGACTTGACTGGAACTTAATCGAAAAGCTGAATTGGCTTTAGTCTCGCTCTAATTTCACGCTACATTTCTATGCTGGTTCGATTTTTTTTGTTTCATTGACCAGACACACTAAGTTCAAATGATATAGACTAGAGAGATTGAATCGAGAAAAAAACAAAGTGCTCACAGGAAACGTCTTCAGCCGAGTTTTTGTCATAGAAAAACCACTATCTCGAATTTTTGGCTTTTGCGCAGGCCCGTATTATCAGTACTATTTTGGGTTTATTTTATTTTATTTTTTTGCTTTATTTTTAAAGTTAGTTTCTTCCAAAGTATTGCTTAATTCCTAATTCACCCTTTAATTGATCTAATCCATTGACAAAGCCAAGCTCCAAGCAGTTGTTCCACGAGACCCTTTTCCTGTTATTTGTCTTCATATATATGGTAATAAAGTCGAGGCTCTGAAAACTACAGGGCGCTTGGGGTTTGTACGAGTTAGGGGTAGATTTCAGTTTTTGGTTTTTTTTGACAAAAGGATCATGCGTCGACTCAGTGTAGCCATTCTCTTCAGTAGGAAAAACTTTAGATTTGACACGTAGTCACTTTCTTAAAAAAACTCATTTAACCAAATTGTAGTTCTGACACCTAGCCACTCTCTCATAGAAAAAAGTTTTTATCCAAATTCTAGATCTTAGCGTGGCCACTTTCTTAGGAAAAACTTCTGTGGCGGGTATTTGATGGTTACTCCACGAACGAAACACGTTAGCTATGCAAGTGCGTTACTACAGTAAATTTCACCCTCGTGCAATTCGTAGAGGTATATAAGGCTGCATGTGACGGGATCATTTGCCATGAATTATTCTACCCTGTTTATATATTTACGGTATACGATTCACACGACAACGCCTCTCTAGCTTACAGTTAGAGTGGCCATCTCCATACTTCATTAATAACAATGACTAGGACGGAATAATTTTAACAATTAATCCACGAACGCGCGTTGGATATGAGGTGATAGGCTTTCTCGTGGGATATCGCGGAGAATAAATAGTTTTGCTTTCAAATCTTGTACCAGTGCCGCAAGCATATCTGTAAGTAATACACACTCATTATACCATTTGTTAACACACACAAATTTTGTTTCGAAATGCATGATTGCATGAGGGAAATGAACAACTCTCAACTAAAGGTCTTTTTTGTTGAATTGGGATAAAGTCCATTAAAACTGCTTTACTTTTCAAAATATAAATGTTATTTAAGTTTGAATATTACTTGCATTGAAGATGTGAAGTAATCGAGCTGGATGGCGCTAAACGACACAGCAATAGTTTGCCACAAAATATTTTTTCTGTTTATTTCCGATTCCGGTATAAATATAGAGTGGTATATATATGTACATATATATTTGTGACCTAGTGTTTTCTCAAACAGAAAAGTCTTTAAAAAATTCATTATAAAATCTCTGAAATCTATAAACACTTGTCTTCAAATGAGACCTATTCCAAAGTTTTATACAATATAAAACAGTTGTATTTGTGTTCATTATAATGTTCCTTTCTACTGTATGGTATAAAAATCATTTCAATTAGTATAAACCAAAACTTTCAAAAATATAGTACAACCGTAATACACTTTGTTTATGTTCCAAATTGTGGCCAACTGCATCGACTAAGATCGCTTTCCGATGGCCAAGATACAATCTTGAAAATATCTTTCACAATGTTGGTCTTGCACGCACATAAGTTCTTGCTCTTCCGCCATCTTGAATGAGCAACAAATCAGACAGGCTGACGAACCGCAGAGGGCACTGGTTCGTACGAGAAACAGACTTTGTTGAGCAATAACTTGTATGTTTTATGAATGAAGCTCGAAAGCCTGCAGAGGAGCTCTCAAACACGTCGTCCAGACTATCATACTCTTTTCCGAAGGAGCGTCCATCAAGTAAGTCCGGCCTGGCGTATCCACGCAGAATCGATTCTTGTTTTGCTTTCTGTGTTCGTAAACTCGTGTTATTGACTGGTAACTTATAGCGCCTTTAGGCTGCTCCGCCTGGAAAAAATACGAATCGGTTAAGTTTCTTCTGTCAAGGTTAAATGTCTATAATACTGACCATAAAAGGAAAACAAACTAAACTAAACTTTATTTGTTTAACGAGGATAAATATATTAACCTTGTGGAAACTATCTAATATATAGCGTCCAGCACAGACCTTGTCGTTCTTTAAAGTCGGTTTTGTGGAGGGTGGAAAACTTGAGAAGCCGGAGAAAAACCTTGGAGTCAGAAGAAGATCGATAAATCATAGCCAACATGCAAACCCAAGAATCGATCCCGGGATCACAGAGGTGAGAGGAACGATAACTAAGGGAGTTTCCCCCAAAAAATCACTCAAATCAATTTGATTCAACAATTCTACTACAGTAATATCTTTATATAGATGTCATTGTTGTAGCGTCGTCCATAAGTAAGGACGCTTTACACGATACGTAAGAAGCGGTTACACATTTAAGAATACCAACCAGTGGCTATTTATAAGCGTGGTAGATTTGACTCTACAATCACCAAGTCCAAATCCTGTCAGTGGTCTGAACCCGGAACCTATATGAATTTCTAACTTTTAAGATGGTCCCAATCGTCTCGGCCAATTATTTCGATATGCTCCTAAACTCACCTTCTTCCAGTTCTAGTTTTGTTGATAAATTTTCCCAATTAAAGCTCATACTTTTCATGGAGCAAGTTTAGGAGAACCTTACTTTTTCAGCAATTCTATTAGCTTCGGATCAACTCTCATTTTCTCGATACCATGTCTTACTCTGTATGTGCTTATTAGGGAGAATATAGATGTTGATAACTGAATGGGACTGAAGGGGTTAAAGCTAAGCCTGACCATTTTTTGTTACTTCTTTTAAACCTCGTATGTTTGTTTCTTCTTTTTAAAGTATTTTACGTAAGAAATGCTATTTATATCAGAAAAGCCGATGGAATCACTAAAACGAAAAGTGTATCTAGAGCTTTTAAAGTCCCTATCAAGCTTATTTTTTTAAGTTCCAGATGAAAAGTAGAACCCTTTAATAACACTAATTTTCGAAAATAAAACCTTTTCTCGCCGTTCCTGTTACATTTTTTAGACTTGAAGCGTGCAATGATGACGTAGCAGGAGGCATATGACGCAGCACGAGACAAGAAGCACAGACAATCTTTTTTATCTCAAAAAATTAAATTCTGGCTACAATAGTCCGTAGTTATAACTTTAATCAATGAATTAGTCCCTTGAAAATGTTTGAAATAAAAATTTTACAACATTTTTTAGCAAAAATGAATATAACTCAGTGCTGCTACGTCACCGGTTACCAGTCCCCGGCCTGCTCGGTCAAAATTCACATTTCGATCTTTTTTTGGCTAAAAAGCATACTTAGACGAGGAAATTTTCTTTGGTTATTCGAATTTCGAGCTCACAGATGGCAACAGTTTTAATCTAATAAGTAAAAAAATAAGCGTGGTAGGGACTTTAACCTTAAAATGAGAAAAGCCGATATATAAAAAACCTTAAAAATGGAAAGAGGCCTAACAATAGAGAGACACCTGAACAAAAAAGGACAGCAGAGAGACTCTTTGTAATGTTCAAACAAAGGCAAAGAATATGACATGGGTTCACTTTAAAAGGTAAAAGACAAAATTATGTAGGCAATAAAAAAGTTAAAATCTGTAAAGCCAAACGGTTTTTCTAAAGGCAATGTAGTATAACACTCAGTTAACAAACCTGTTCTGTTTCGAAATATGCCAAATATTTTTTCGTTAGATCCAACACAAACCACCTCTTTTTCCAGTTCTTCGGCATCCCTGTGGTTAAAACAGCATTGAAGAATTGTTTTACTAGTAAACTTCAAAGTGTATGACACCATCAACATACTTTCCTTTTCTAAATGCTGGTTATTTATAAAACCTCTTAAATTCGAGAAACGTCTAAATAGCTGCTTTTCATTTTGTAAAAAAACCATTTGGGTAAAACTGCAGCAACAGCGGAAAAGTGTGCACAATCGTACAAGGAATAAACTACTGCACTCCCGTTTGGTGTTAAACGATAAAACAAGTGCTCCTGAACAAACATCAAACACTGATAATGATTTCAGTAAGAGAAAAAAGGTTTTTTGAGTATAGCAATTCTTTGTAAGCTGCTAGTTCATGTCTGAGAACACTATAGAGTTGGTCACCTCTATTGCCACCAGACGTGCGATATGTTAAAGCTTCTCACGCACTCCATAGCAATGGTGAGTCCGCCGCCATCTTGCATGTCACTAGCACAAAACAAGATGGCCGTCGGAAAAACATGAAACAGTCCGGATTCCCGTAAAAGTCGGGAATCCGATGGGATAAATTTTAAAACAACTGTTTTCTCTTTAACATGTTTTTGTGTTATAGTGCAAATTTTCAGGATCATTGATCAGGTATTTCAATAACTGTTGCTTTATAATTGATTGGACCCCAACTTTGATATCAGAACTTTGGTTATTTTGAAATTTGATATATAATACCAATTTGATTAATGATATCTCAGCAACTAGAAGAGTTACTTTAATGTATTAACAACATTTTTCTTTTTTTTTTTCAAAAACCCTTTTAACAGACTAGTTTCAATAATTACGATATACAGACTTTAAAACTGACAGAAAGCAGGGAAATGCTTAACACTAGAACACTGTTTTTTCTTACCTCCTTGTTTGATCATATAACCACAGCATTTGTTCTTGGAGATTTTGACCTGTGATTCTAAATCATAGTCGACACCTACAGAGTTGAAAACAAGCACTTACTCTACGTATTGAAATCGCAAGAAGAACGGCTTTGCACACTTCAGCCAAGTAACTCTCCTCATAGTTTAACGGAAGTATGAAATGACAAACACATTTTTCAACTGACGAAAGGCTGTTACACTGCACAGTTGAACATTCCGAAAAAGATGCCGGCTGTACATTTTACCACAATACACTTTTATAACGCTATTTCCCAGTACAAAGCAGTACTTTACAAAAACCAAATAGTAACAACTAATATTAACACAAAAGCAATAACGATGATAAACACATTAATAATTATGGTAGAAAAAACAAACGTGCGGAAAGGAGTTCGTAAAAGTCTAGGTTAAGACGAGAAGCTCCTGGGCTTGTTTTTGGTCAAAGACAAAGAGCCAGGTTTTTGGGGGAAGGGGATCAAAGACAAAGAGCCCTTGGGGAGGGGGAGGGGG
>JAOBAT010056035.1:0-27562 GCA_026413305.1 Hydrozoanthus tunicans | reverse complement strand
GACAGCAAGTATCGAAAAATAACAAATGAAGCAGGAGCGGAGAGAAACACGCTTTGCCGCCATTACTGCCGCTGACCGATTCTTATGTATTAAGATACTTACCTTTCTTGCTTTTGTTTATAAAAATGACACCTACCCTCTGTTCTTCCGCTGCCTGCAGCTTCTCTCTCCTCTCCAGATCGGCAATCGACTGCTTTAATTTGCCTTCTAATCGACTGTACTCTTCAAGCTGCCAAAGATAAAATAGGTGCAATCAGGAAAAAGGACACACTCGTGGTCAATACTTTCTAAATTTATGAAGTTATATAGCTATCACTTATAAAGAAATAGAAAATAATCCTGATATAACGCGCGCTCTGATTGGTTACAATTCTATTTTACATGAGAATAGAAAATGGATTTGACGTCACACAGCTCAAGACCTTTTTTCAAAAAAGAGGGTAATCCACTTTCTCTATAGTTATTTTCTAAAAGGGATAAAACAGCATCGCGCGTGTTTCTGGACAGTTTTCAAAAATGGTTATGACGTAAGAGAGCACTCGAAAAGCAGAGTCGGCTTCGCCTCGTTTTCTCTCAACACTTTCCTCGTGTCCTCTTACGTCATAACCATTTTCTAAAATTGTCTAGAAGCACAAGCGATGCTGTTTTATTCCCTTAGTATTTCAGTGCTCTCGTTTCTCGGTGATTCGCTTTTTAGTCACTTAATGCTTGAACCACAAACAAATATTTTGATAAAAATAACAAAGTTTGTTTACTTTTGCATACCTTTCTCTTGACCATCAACTCTCTTTCTTTGTCTCTCTTTTTCCATTCATCTGCCAAAGTTTTCATGTTCGCTGATTCACGTTCCTGAATCTAGAACGACAGAGAGACGAAAAACGTTTTCCCTCAGTTATGTAGTTCCAAAGGGTGCCCTTGATTTACATAAATACTCTGTGGAACTTGAATATTTTGATTAGGAGATTAACAGTTTTGCTGTTTGAAGCAGGGTTGAAGGGTAACAACGTCCATCGTCATTCAAACCAAATACCAAGAAATTACGTTGTAAAGAAAATTTGATGTTCTATGACAGTCATTCGCCAACAGACCAATATAAACATCAACCATGGCACAAAAACAACAAATGTAGATACATCAACACCAACATTAACTTTGACATCAACATTAACACAATCATCAACACCAACACAAACACTGACATCGAAATTGATACCCACTTTAACATCATTCCCAGTACCAATGAAAATTTAATATCAACTTTAACTTCAAAACTAACACCATTGTCAACACTAACACCAACGTTGGTAACAACATTAACACCAACTTTAACATTAATGACCAACAAATACTAAAATCAACTTCACAGTCAAAACCAACACGACCGTCAACACCAACACTAACATCAACATTGACATCAATATTATTTAATATCAATTTTAATATCAATATACCAACAATAAAACTAACATCAACTTCAACATAAACACTAACATCAACGTCAAAACTAACACCCTCATCAACAACGACAGCACTATTGACATTAACATTAATACTAACTATAACACCAATGACCAAGACAATACTAAAGTCGACTTCAAAGTAACACCATCGTCAATACCGACACCACATTGATACCGACATTAATTACCAATTTTAACATCAACGACCAACATAAATACTAAAATCAACATCAAAACTAACACCATCATCAAGACCAACACCAACATTGACCTCAAAACTAATGCCAACTTTAATGTCAAAACTTATATCATAATCACTAAACAAAAATGACACCAAATCCAAAATTGATCTTAACACCAATACTATTATCATTGTACGCATCAAAGTTGTCACTGTTATTAAATACCATCTTTTGGTAAATCTCTTCTTGTTGCTCTTTCCACATCTCCAGTTCTAACGCCGCTTTATACTCCGCAGTTTCTCTCGGGTCTGTCACAGGGGCTACAATCGGCTCGGCTGGGGCTTGGTACCGAAGTTCCGCTCTCTTTGGTTGAGCAAGAGGAATGGCACTAGACTGGCTGCTGCTCTCAACTGACGAGGGCAGCTACGTGAAGAGCATGTTTAGGAGTGATAAGAAAATTTCGTGTTCGTATTGTTTTCTAAACAACACCTGGCAGCTAGCAGTAGAGGATAGCTTTTTGATTTTAAGAGCATTTTTGTAGTATATCAATCATATTCCTCGACATAAGCAAGACAACCCCATTTTGAATGCTTTTGATGACATGAAATTTAAGGGAAAGTAAAAACGAAAAACCTGACTGTGTGTATTCGAAAACCTGTTTTTGATTTGAGGCGTATTGATTTTTGTCATTTTCCTCTTTTTAGTTTCACATTCTTGCATGATTCCATTTTGTAAGTAATTGATGAAAGTTTCAGCTAATAAACAACCAATAGTTTGCTTTTCTTGCCGCGAGCAAGCAAGTAGCAACACTAATCGTGACGGATCGAGTAGTATCTCAGCTCGCAGCATCTCACTTTCTATTAGAAAAACAGCAAGTTTTACAAAACAATTAAAGGTAAAGGTAAAGGTACCGTTATTTAACGTCAGTAGTTCCTTCAGCTCTCAGGCTGGTATCTACGGAAGCCGACGGTGCGCCCTTTACCCCCTCACTCTGTCAGTGCTCCGTTTTACGGGTATTCAAAGCTACAGCTACACTGATCAAAAGAAAGTCGAAACAGGCGTACAGTCACCGGGAACCGAACTGGGGACCTCTAGCTCCGAAGGCCGCGCACTAACCAACTGAGCTACACGCCTGTTAAGCTCGTCTTACCCCGACTGAGGCTGCATCAAGCCTTTGAATATTTACAGGTCCAAGCTCTTCCAGCCCCAGAACAACGTGAAGCTCTCCTATCTTCCTAGGTACGCTGTAAATAATCAAGACAGAATTGATCATACCGAAAAAGATGGAAGATGTATATTTTACCACAATGCCTTGCGGACCTAAAACTAACGGATCTAGAAAATGGTCTATACTGAATACTAAGTCAAGAATCCTTGGAAGTAATTTACTGTTGTATACATCGAGCGGCGTGAGGGGGAAACCCTGAAACTGATCAAAATGAATATCCTGGCATATGCACAGAACTATCAGTTTTGAGCTGCGTACTAAGTTTGGACGCTGGTAGTTTCATTTGGGACCAGTTTCCATACTGGGCATGCTGCACTATGACGGGTGTAGTAGCGAGTATCTCGGTGTTTGAACGTGAATGTCAAAGTATACCCATAAAACGGAAATTTTTACCAAATCGTCTCAACTGTAAATGGGTTGACTGAGACTAAAGAGTTGGGATATAAATTTAGATACAGTACAACTGGAAAAATTCTCATTAAAAGTCATTTTGTCGACGAAACAAAAGCTAGTAAGTCTTAATTGATTAACGAATGATTTGGTTTTTTACCCTTCGGTAGTTGTGACTGGAACTCTCTCACTGTAAATCTGTCTGTATCCAGTAACTTCTCCATTCTGAAAAGAAACACGAGGTGACATTTATTAGCACACACGGGCTTGTTTAATACTTGAAGGTCTAGAAGAGCGTGTTACAGCGTCTGCGGAACAAACTTGTATGTGCTCACTAGTACGACACTGTCTAAATATCTGAGCTCTTTCATCCCTTTTTCTTTGAACAGAAACAGCAAGAAACCAACTTGCTCCTTCTGTGACGCGGTAGATAAAAGATGTGTTATAAACAACACTGAATAACAGTAAAGGCATAACGATCAACATTCGTTAGCTACTCAAAAGATAGTGTAAGATTTGTTAGGCAGAGCTCCTGTATATAGCGATCTTAGGTAGAATGATATTCCCGGTGGAAAGATCGGGATATCGTTGACACAGCGCAAAAAAGTTTTGATCAAAACCATAAAATTGGTGTTACAGACCACTGGAAATGCTAACAGAGTAACGTCGAACCCCTCAAAGTGACACCCTCATAGGACAGACACCAAATCTTGTTCCCTGCCATTTTCTCATGCAGCAATTTATCCTATTTTAGGTCTCTAAAGACGGACAGTTAAGCCCAATCCCGATGGTGTCTGTCTTAGAGAAGTTTGACTGTATGTACAAATGCATGAAAACATACAACAACACACAGCAGCATTCGTTCATTGAGCCGATTACTGTGGGATCAGGAACAAAAGGTTCCATAATGGCCTACTTACAGTGAGCCTTGTCCTTTCGCTGGCCAGGATGCGTATAAGTGATACCCTCCCCATGCCCAGGAGAACATTACCGGCCATCTGGTCCCTGTGCCACACCTCGACCACGAGGGGAATTCTAGAAAAGAGAGAAAGAAGAACTGAGCACATCTCGACTACAGGGAAAATTCTGATACAGTAAAGGTAAAAAACGAGAAAAAAACGAGCAAAGTAAGAATGAACTAAAGGCAGACCTGAACCCTAAAAATAGTTTGAGCCTGGGTGTTAGCTCAGCCGTGGACAGCTCTGTCTGCCTTATTGGACCCCGTCAGCCGCAAATCACAACTAATAACAATTATTAGTATTTACCAAAGCAACCAATATACATTTTCGCGCGCTCTGATTGGCTCCCGTATCGCGCAATATCCATGACTATTAGTTGATTTTGAGGAGGTAGTCAAAATGGCGTCGTGTTACCAATTAGTTATAGATGAGGAAACGATTGCTTTAAACGAAGAACCATTCGAGAAAACATGAAGAATACAACAAGATTTGGCTCTTTGGTTTTAATGGTTAGGACAAAATATTTTCTTTCAAAATCTGCTTAAAATCCACGACATTTATGTTGTTCAAAAAAACCCTGAAAGAATGTAAACGAAACTCAAATTTACACGAAGCGCGCGTGCTAGAAAAAGAAAAAAACTTAAATTTTGCCCTTTCTTTGAAAAATGAAGTGCATTTTATTCCTAAATACTAAAACAGCTATCCCCCTCAGGGTCGTTGTCTAGCTCCAGATATATACCTCGACGCTTCGCATTTCGGTATATATATCCATTGCTATTCACCTCCCTTCTGGTGATTAGTTGTTAACTAGATATTTGTAACTGTAGAGTTAGTAAAGTGCTGCCGAATACCTTTTGAGCTCTTTCTTTCTCTTTTATCGTAACTGACTGGCTTGTCTTTGTTTTTCAGACTTCTGCAAAATCTTAATTTTTCTATACAGACGTCCGAGGTCGATAAATGATGGTAAAAGAAAGGATAATCTTGTTGAAGGCTCGTGACATGACACGCGCCGATCTACCACGATAAATTGCGTGACATGACCTCAACCTACTCAATTCGTAGCCAAGAGATTCTAACAAAACTGACACTAGTGTACTGCATCACTGCGTTCGGTAGGATAACAATACTATTGTTGGTTGGTACTATTTCTATGTTCATTTAGCCATAGAAGATACTGTGGACAAACATTGGAGCGGAAGAATTATCTATACTAGAATCACAACAAGAAGCATTTTGCATTTAACCGACAATACCTTGTGAATGTTTCTTGCAAAAGTTGCGGGGTGGATGCAAAATCAAAAGCACAAAAAGACCTCGGCACCAGTACTTCTGTCTGTCGTTGCACTGCTACAGGTGGACTGGTAATGACTGGCGCTGAACTTCCAAAGAACGGGTAGGTGTATCTAGTTAAGGAAGAGAGGAGATAAAAGCTAAATCCTTTCTCGAGCCTAAGTGGCTCATTAGGCCGGTGCTTATCTCCGGTTTCTGTAGTGCTAAGCGGATGAGAGTCTTTGACTCCCCACTGGACAGAATAATCCATCACAGATTAGCGGCTCCCAGCAGTACTCGGTAGTGCAAGTCGGGTAAAGTGTCTTGCTCAAGAACACAAGTCAACACAGTGGTCTGACTGGGGCTCAAACTCGTAAACCTAAGATACACAGTATACAAGCTAACCGCTCGGCAACTGTGCTACTTGTGGGGTCATTTCAAAAAGAGCGATCTCCTTCAAATTAGTTAGAATAGTGGGGATGGTTGAAGAGGAATTAGTCACAAAACGCAATGTAAGTAATGGTAATTTGAGTAGTCTGCGTGGATGGTATTCATTCAACTGACTCCGGAAAGATAGAAAGCTTAGTGAATGTCACTCAAGTATTCAACCCTCGCACAGGCTCGGAATCGGACCAGGGACCTCAAGATTGGGAGGCAGAGATCTTACCACTGCACCAACATATGAGATATGCTTCCATTCCGCTTGGAGTAAACGTTTAATGGTAAGAAATGCACCACTTTACCTTTTTTTCTTAACCAGTGTTGAGTTTGAATCTCGGAACGACTGTATATCCAGTTCAGTGAATAAACTGTACGAATCAGTTGGATTGCATAGTTTTTGTCTGGTCAGAGCGTTTGGCTCTCGTCTCACTTAACACTACACAAACTGCGGATTATGAACAGACCTCTTTGTGATTAACCTCAACTCAGGGCAAAGCAATGTCAGGCGTACTGTCAGTTAACTTTTAGTTTGAGCAATTAACCACTGACTATCATATATACTAGTATTTGTACTACTTGATATGTATTAGTATACCACTATATGTTCTATACGTGGCCTAAAAGACAAACTTTGCATCTTTGTTACTGAGTTTGTCTTCGTCTTCTTTTCTTTTCTAAAGTTTAAAAAAAAGCTTTCTTCATCGCTACATACCTTAAGAAAATATTAACGGTTGTTTTTACATCGAGATCCCTGATACTTCTTAGATCAATAGAGAAACAGAAATGGCGAGAATCTGGCTCAACTTGAGGCCTATTATTTACAGAAGGCGACATCGAAGGATTGGAGCCTGAGACGGGCGGTCGCTGGTCTGGTTTTTGTTGCTGTTGCTTTTGTGCTGGGGATTCCTGTGGTTCCCTTCTTGCTGGGGAGCCCTGTGGTTGGTTTCTCGTTAACGGCCCCTAGAGAAATTTAGAAAAAACACATACAACTATTTGATGAAACCTTACTTGTGACACAACACCTTATTGTCACAGTGTCGCGCTATCATTTATTAAAGTACTACTGAAGCAAAAAACTAGTTTTAAATATCTAAAATTGAAGTTTGACCGGTATAGCCTTGCGGAGAATTTACGAAGACAAAATGCCTATTTAGCACCAAAGCTGCGAAAACTTTTTGAGCTAATTAGATATGTATGATGTCACATGATTTGAAACGCCGGAGACCAATCTCACTTTCCTCGTCAAACTCATATATGATCATGGCGAACTTTGCATGACTGGTATTCCAATGTTTGGGCAAAACCTCATCAGTTCGCTGTAAACACTAGTATAGAACAGCTTGGAGTCCTTTCAAACCATGTGATGTCATAAATCGCCGTCGTATCTATAGTTTGAAATTTGTTCGCACTGAATGCACATTTTTGAAAGCTTATCTCACGGACTTAAAATGGTCAGGTAAGCACTTTTATCCATTTACTGTTGGAAAAGGCCTTAGAGCCATAAAAGTACTAATGACAAAATGGCTTCAGTAGCGCGCACTTTAAGGTAAAAGGCTAGGGAATAGACGAGGTCAGTCCAAGTTGACTTGTTTAACACCACTGAACGTAATATAAAACAAGAAATATGTTTTTCATGCACCATTAACAACCTGTCAGCTGATAAATAAACGCATCAAAGGGGAACTAAACTCTAAAATCAACATTTTTAAATGAAATCCTTCAAGGTGTTGAGAACAAATCTAAAAACTATTTTCTTGTGACGCGCTGATTTTCCGAGAAATCTAGTTTGTATGTGCGTGTTTTGGGTCGTTTGGAGTCATTGAGCGTGGGCGCTTGTCAACTTGTCAGCGGTCGCTTACAACTTATGTGTGCGATATCTCACTCCACTGATAAATTTTTTCAATCCGAGCCAATTTTTACCCATATCTGACGTCATAGCCTTGTTCTATCTCCGCTTAACCCCTTTTTCAGAGCCGCCGGTACAATGCGGCAAGTAACGTGTTTCAAACTCGAATTTCTCAGAAAGTCAGCGCGATACGAGGAATTTTTTAAAACATCATTTTCACACTCAGTTAAAGATTTTGTTTGACGAAAGTTCCCCTTTATGTGACGAAATAACTTTGACTTTAGTTATACTTGCTGATTTACTTGGAATCAAAAACACGAATAGTAATGAGTTTGATGAATTGCAACTTGCTGCCTACAGTCTCCATAATCTACTGTTGGTAGCCAGGGCTTGGTTGTTCAAAAGCTAGTTATTACTCTCAATCGCTCTATTAGAGACCTTTAGATTCGACAACGAGTACGATAACGCGAGTATTTTCTAATTCGTCAAGGAACTACGCAATCTCGTTCTGTTTCCAAAATCTTCTCGTCAAGGTTTTTTTTTTACAAGATAGATTTAGCAAAAACAACGCGACGACATAACTTCTGTTTGTGTGAAGAGAGTTTCACCGTGTAGCCCTCTTGAAATTGTTGCACACAACGTTGTGCAAAGTAGAAACCGATCCTACTCCTGCAACATTGCATGCAACGGTTTTACGGTGTGGTTACACGAAGAGTTTAGTTGAGCGCAACGTTTCACGCATTGTTGCACTGTGTAGCCACGGCTAAAGACAATGCAATGTACACGTCGCCTTGTGCTACAGGACTGGATTTTGATATTTTCGCGTTGCGTTCACAACATGACGTCTTCTTTTCGGGACCTCGAGCAGCTGTATGAGCGCACGTAAACAGAAGTCACATTGTCTTTGATAAATGTACCTAACAAGATTTTCATAAAAACTCGTTGCGTGGAGGACTACGAGATTTTGATGGCGTTATTTCTCACACGCGCAGTATGACAAATGGGAAAAACTCGTACTCGTTGTTCCATCTAAGGGTCTTTTATATCTAAGTGTAGTACTTGATTAGGGGTGCTCCCAGCTGCAGGTGCAGGTCGTGTAATTTCATAAGGGCCCCCTTCAACAGTTCTGCTAGGCTCTTCTTTATGTACTTTGCCTGGGCTTGGATTTTGCTTCGGGGGGTTCTTCAGGGGCAGTGAAGAGACCCCATGTGCAGGGGAGGGCTGGGTCGCCTGTGCTGGCTTAGGTTTTGTTGCTTCTTTCGGAAAAACCTGTTTAAAAATAAAAAGGAACTTAGCTTTATCTAACTGTAAACTACTGTTGTAAAGAGGATAGTATTTCTGATAACAACGCTTAAACAAGGACCCAA
Organism: Hydrozoanthus tunicans; assembly: GCA_026413305.1. NCBI lineage: Eukaryota > Metazoa > Cnidaria > Anthozoa > Zoantharia > Hydrozoanthidae > Hydrozoanthus > Hydrozoanthus tunicans. The sequence goes on along the minus strand of JAOBAT010056035.1, from coordinate 18,420 downwards.
ACTATATAAAGGATAGCTCCTCCCACACCTGACGCCTTTCAAAATCGAATTTGGACCAAGCTGCGGTTGAACTTCTCTCTGAGTGATAGAAATAAAGAAACTTATAACAGCTAAATTTAAATAATTATTCGTAAAAAGATTCTTGAAAAACAACTGGTTAAAACAAATGCAAGCAAATTTCGAAAATCGGAAATGTACTTTATTCTGGTGAAGTTTTTACACCTTCTTTAAACTTTCTTCGGAAGTCGAGTGACAACTGATGGTCACAAATGCCTCACACAGAGTACTTTTTATAGCGCAGGTCCTTGTTTAGTTGTAAGACGATACGACAACAACTTCTGCAAAAGAGTGTTTCTACAGTTGTGGTCTTATGCAGCCAACACACACCGCTAAACCCTTTCTTGAGCCAATGCAAGTGGCCCATAAAAGCAGAATCTTTGACTCCCCCTGGACAGGACACTAACTCACCACAGGTTTGCCCCCAGCTGAAGCAGTGTTACTGACTTTGTTTACTCTTAACTCCTGAATAAGCATACAGGGCAAAATAGTAGTATAGGGCAGAATAATAGTATAGGGTGGAAATATGTTGAATAGTCAATAGTATAGGCTAAGGTTGAATAATAACATAGGGTTAAAATATCTCTTAGTGTCAATAATTTAGTACAGCTGGGTCGTATAGTAGTATAAAATGGAATGTTCCAAACACAGGTTTTACATTTGTTCAGAAAAAACACATACCTAAATCAATATCTTTGGAGAGTAAATTCTCCAGATGGATGAAAGTGACAAAATTGCTGAATTTTAATAGTCAGATAGACCCAAATAAGGTTCAAATAGGATGGAAATAGCCAAAAACTAACAATTGTACAGATTGAGGCCAGTAAAGGGTGAAAAATTTGCTCAGAAAAAATAAACGTAGCTCTATGTATGTTTATTTGGGAGTTGAGAGTAGCTTAGTGGACTGGAACAGGTTGGGTGAAATGTCTTAGGATTACAAGTCATACTCGCTTCGTTTTGCTTGGCCACTGCGCCACCAAAAATTGCACGACTTCATTAACCCATTAAAGAGTAAACGACACAAATTAATCAGTTTTTCGAATTACAAAAGAAGTAAGTACTACAAAAACATTGTTTTGCCAAGTTTAGGAAGCAGTTGATGAAATTACACATAGATATGGCTTGTGGAACTTTTAAGTTTTTCTTACTAAAAGAGTTGTCTCCAGAGTATCAACAGTATGACAAAAATATGAGGTCAACTGTGCCTTGCCTCAGTCCATTCAAAATCGATTTCAAAGTATCTGCAACTGCTATAGTTCCTACCAAAAGCTCTAGCTACTATGGGCGTTTAAAATTGATTTCTTCTCTTTACCGCTTTGTTGCACCATTTTGGATGGATTGAGGCAAGACACAACAAGACTGTTTAACCAAACCCTGGCCTGTGCCAACTGATTACATACATTTTTCCTTCCTCCGCTTGCCAGTATTGGTGACATACCACTGGCTACTGCAGGAACTACTTCTAGTTCAGCTTTCAGTGTGATAGACACACCTACTGCAGGTGCGCCATCATTTTCAGGAAGTTGTTTTTGTGGCTGGTTGGGTGGGACGAGTTGAAAAAGACCCTCAACCACAGCAGGGCCATCCAAAGCATGCAGATCCTGAGACACAAGGCACAAGAGCGAAACAGTAGCCATTCCAAGTGACTGGTCAGCACTGCACAAGTGGATCTACAGACAATATTGTGTTGACACAGTCAAAACTAGTTCCATCTGTAGCTCCATAAAGTTAACAAGGCTTTATCACACAAGCAGGCAAGATGAAATGAATCATGCAAGCTGATTGGTTCCATAAGTGGGAAGATTTTACAATCTTGCCCACTGTCAATCTGAGTATTATTGTTTTCTTAAACTGACACAAAAACTCAGTGGGGAAAAAATAAAAGTGCTATTTGCTGGCCATGAGATCAGTACTGAGAAAAACTGCATGTGCCCTTGGTCTATTGTGCAGACCTTGGCCTTTAGCCTCAGTCCTTAAGCAAGACCTCTGGCACAGTTTAAATTTCTCAACACAAACCTCCCAGCTAGGAAATAACATATTAATTATTTAATAAATTATATCATTTCATGAAATGAATGTTACCTCTAGAACAGAGTGGCAGTTGAAATACATTTTTAACATTTCCAAACTGCTGCGTATCCTAACTGAGGCCCGTTCAGCAGGAAAATTCGGCTGCAGCAGATCTAGAAACTTTTCGTTGGTCACGTCATTACCCAGTAAAGAATAATAAAAATAAAATCCACCTCCAAGTTTTGGATCTTGCAGTTGAAATTTTGAAGGAATAAGCTGATGATAAAAACAAAATAATACTTAATGTGTAAGCAAAATCCATGTAAATGTAGTTGAGTCAAATTAACAGGTCTGTATTACAAGGAATGTAAAGTATGTTCAGTAAAAAAAATGAAAAATTTCGGCCACTCCACACTACATGACTTGAATAATTATACACAAAATCAATATAGCATAGAAGTCAAAAGCTAATATATACTGGCCAAACAAGATAGTATTTGTGGTTCTGGTCACCTGACCAACTCTAATTTTTTTTGCAAAACCACCAACTGGGCTAAAACATTTTGATGCTTTACACAGTAGACAGGGGGAGGGGGGCTATATCTGGGAGGGCTTTAATAATCCAGAATAATATCTTTACTGACAAATGGATAGGCTTATATCAAGGGATCTGGGGCAAGGTCTAAATCAGGGGGGGGGGACTTTAATGTGGGATTTCATAGTTTTCACATGAATTAACATTAAAATAATCATCTAGAATAAACCAATCAAAGTTCTAGAAATCTTTATCAGGTGATTCCTTTTTACAGTACAATAGTTTTATCTTAGTTATCAGAAATTTACATTAAAATATATCTTACAGGCACTGCATTAATATTCATATTTCTATCTGCTTATTATCTATTTTTATAAGGTCATGTTATATTGTATGGAATCAGCTGTTTTTGGTTGGTTGAGTTGGTTGTGTGTTTTGCATGTCCTGGAAAAACCATTTCTTGGGTTGATCAACCATTTCAACTAACTCTGAACCTGGTTGAAATTGTTTCAATCAATCATAGTGTTCTACCAATTGGAAACCTCAAAAAAAACAACCAAAATTGCTTTTAATAGGTTGAAACAGTCAGTCCCGATAAAACACGACCAAAAAATCACACACTTTTCCTAACCTTTGCCAAATTTGATGCCAACCCTATAGTGACAGATAAGACGAAGATCTGACACTGACTCAGTTGCGGTCCTATTTCATAGAACCCTTCCTCCTCATTGAGGACAGCTTCTATATTTTGGGCTGGTAAACTTTTGATAGGTGAAGGGTTCCCTGACAATCAAACAAACATCAGACACCCTTAAATTTGTTAGCATTCCTGTTTAACTAACTCTTAACTCCTGAACAAGCAAACATAATTGACTCAGTTGCGGTCCTATTTCATAGAACCCTTCCTCCTCATTGAGGACAGCTTCTACATTTTGGGCTAGTAAACTTTTGATAGGTGAAGGGTTCCCTGACAATCAAACAAACATCAGACACCCTTAAATTTGTTAGCATTCCTGTTTAACTAACTCTTAACTCCTGAACAAGGAAACATAATTGTTCAATTTTTTTTGAGCAAAATTTCTACCCTATACGAGCCTTATTAAGTCTGTATAATTACTAGTTTTTGGCAGTTTCCATCCTATACACTCAGTCAGTCCTTATTTGGGCCAGAACAACTATTAAAATTCTGCTATTTCGTCAGCAGCTCTACTGGTGAGAATAAGTGATAGAAAAATGTGTTGTCTGGTTGAAAAATCAAAGCTAAAAGCATTTAGGTTTTGTTCTGTCCAGAATGCCTTGGAATAGATTTCTTTTGTTCCCAGCGCCAAAGCTCATGAATGAACGGGATCAAAAATTGATGCTTGATGGCATTATTACTGACATTTGGAAATATTATTTATCACCCTATTCTCTTATTCCACCCTGTACTACTAATGATTTTTGGAGATGTTTCCACCTTATACTTATATCATACTGTCCTATATACTACTGCTAAGTTTCTCATAAACTGTCCACCCTATACTACTATTTTGCCTTTATGCTTATTCTGACAGGAGTTAAGAGACAGTAAATCTTTACAGGGGTACACTAGAGAGTAATAACCAGTTTTAGTTCATTTGCATTAAAGTTACATCAGACCCACCACCCCTCTTAGTGATATCAGTGACTGCATAAGTATTTTGCAATTCTATGAGGTAGTCAGACCAAAAGAAAAACAAACTTTGAAAATTGACCATTGTAAGGTACAATTCGTAATGATTATCTTGAGAATAAAGCTTAATATCTTGTGACTCATGAGACTCACTCACCCGTGAATCGTGCAATCAATACTGTGGATCATATTACCATAGACATCATAATAAGCCTTCAGGGGGCTTATTCAATTTAACACATTCCATTAAAGGGGGGGGGGGGGATGGGCTTGTTTAAAAAGTGTTGGTAACCAAAGACGAACTACAACATGAGGTAAGGATATCAGTAACTCTGTGTTCCTCTGGTGTTATAAGTTACCATCACTCAATATGTTTTATGAACTCTTACCCCAATCATCTTTATGCTAGTATTTGGGGGGAGGGGCAAATATTAGAGAGGGGTCTCATGAAGAGCACTTGCTATACATCATTCAAAATATAATGATAAATTGTAAAACAATTGATGTTAAAAAAGCAAGCAACACCTGTTGCATGTGAAACATGCTGTGTAGATGAATCAGCCTTGCATAAATGATTGGCCTTGCTGGTAGCCCCTTTCCCTACAGAGTCGTCCTCAAGTGACAGCAGCAGTTTTAGCTCTGGTTTGAGACGCTGGTACTTGGAGCTCAACAGAGCATACCATTGTGGCCTCTGAGAAACAAGAAAATATTAATAAAACAACTCTCTTTCCTGTATACATGTATACAATATAATGCATACTGTAATTCAATGAATTAGCATACATGTAAACAAAAAATTTTCACTACAAGGTTAATCATAAAAACCTCGAATTAAAAGATTTTAGACAAAAATTGAAGAACCTTAGTTTACAGTTTAGAAAAATCTGCTGCCAAAAAAGACCAAAACCCAAACTCATGTTATAAACAAAATTAATGGAAACCTTTTTTCACTTGTACCTGATATTGCACACTTATCCCTTTATTTAGTATATTATTTGGTTTTTTTTGTTTTTTTCTTCCTTTTATAAAATACTTACTTTTGTTAATATAAATAGAAAACACAAAGGGCAAGATGGCTTTCCCATCACACATGTCCAAAATGTATTAAAAAACAGAAAAAAATAATTATATAAATAGAAAAAAAATTTTTAAAAAATAAAACAAAAAAAAACGATAACTTTGTGTTGAAATCATATCAATAAAATAGAAACCAGCGCCATCTTAGTAAATGGTCTATAATATGGTTTATAATATTAAACAACAACAATTTTAGATAAGTGCTGTAATCAATCATAGTGCATTTCAAATTTAAACGGGTTTCGGTTAGCCCTTAGCCATATCCGACTCTCTACAAGTTTGCTTACACTGAAGATAGCTAAGGGTTAGCCAAAATATATCTGGTTTAATTAAACCTGAAAAGCATTACAGGTATTTCATTTATAAGTATTGTTCTTAGTAAAACATGAAGTTTTTTGCTAATAAAAAACAAAACAAAACTGTGGAACTTTGGAAAGCTGAGTTTGTTTATATTTAAGATAATTAAAACTTTTAAAATGCTTATTTTTTATAAACCCTTTTTTGAATAGTCAGTGTTTTCAAAATAAGCCTTTGGCCATCCCATCCTATGGCAACTCTGCAGTTTGCAATGCTATTTTTTTTGTCATTTTATATATTTGTTTGAAAAAGAAAAACTTTAAGACAGAGTGGATAGTAAAAGTTGTTTTTTGCAATGCCTACACTCACATCTAGGGAAAACACTGATAATGTTTATTATTATTTTCAATGAAATAGAAATGACAGGAGGTTGAATGGGGAACGTAGAACAAATTACATTGATTTCTAACAGAGTGTAAAATTTGTGTTACTTCTGAAGACATTTTGTCAAATACATTCATAAACTGTATAATGTGTAGAAAGTGAAGAACTTTGAATATGTACTAATATATCACTGTGTTACTATATGTAAAACTATAATCAATTAGGTAAAATTATATCAATTTGGTAGTTATTTTTTTCTTTACTCACTGTTGGCTGCTGTTGTGCTGATCGCAAATCCAAGATGACATAACCAACTGGTTCTTTGACATTTGTCAACACATCAACAGCATAACACTATGATGAAAGTCAATAATTTTAATGTTCTTTGAACTTTAATTCCTGCAAAAAAACTCAATGTCAAAAACAAAAAACTTACAGTATTAAAATTTGCATCAGTATTTTTTGAACCTTTTTTCAGTTTTATTTAGTAATTTAAAAACCAATTTGACATCTGTTGTTTTTCGAATTAAAACACATTTATGTAGAGGTTCTAAACCGTGATGGATTCATAAACTAAGAACTTTGAACACTAGTAAATTATTTTGTTAATAATAGTAATAGGACTGAATAGAGTCAGCAGCTTTGTCACTCTGTAGGCATTTAACCTTATAACCTTTGCATTCATGAATTTAAGCCAAACTCGGCTGAAGATGTCTCTCAAGGTAGGTAAGATCTTAGGGCAAAGTTTGGCTCAAATTTATCCAAAAGTTATGGATTGGCAACAGATTTTTTTCAAAAAATGCAAATCTGTCTTTCACACTTGTGACATCATCAGTTGAAAACATAACAATCATGTTAATGTATCTTGAGAACCATAACAGGTTTTGACAAAATGTTTTCACTGCTATGCCTCAGTTAGCAAGGTCTTATCCACTGAGTCTGAGATAACATTTATCTTCTTTTCATAGGCACTTTAAAAAATGTTATTCACATCAGTTTAATTAAAACTGTAACAGGGAAATCTCTCGAGTGTCAGTCAACATGAATGACAAATTTATTACTATGTTCATGTACAGTCATTAGAACTCTAACTATTCATTGAAGTACCTGGACTTTAATTGGAGTTCTTTGCAAGCGATGTTGATGCAAGGACTTCTTGTTTAGTTCCCAGGCTAGTTCAGTAGTGAAGTCTGGACTTTCTGTATGGTCTAATGGGTCTGTAGATAATGTCTCACCATCAAATTTTGCTTCAACGAGGATCTTATGTCGAGCTCGCTTTGGAAATCTTCTCCCTGTTACCAGCAACAGAAACATTGAAAAACTAGCATCTAGCTTGAACTGACTACCTACTGGCATTTGGGCAAATTACCTTACAGTTGTTTAATATCTGTACTATCAGTGTACCTCCAGAAACATGTTGCAAAGACATTGTTCCTTTACTCTAACTAGACAGCTAATCACAGTTAATTCCTCTAGATTTCAAAAACTAATAAAAATGGTTTCCCAAAAACCCAACATTAAACTACAAATTTATGCTAAAAAAAACACAAAAACACAGAAACTGGGCTAAAAATACACCACAATATAATCACTTGTGCAGTGAATATATATACCGCGATGTAGTTGTTTACGCAGTGTAGCCTTAATATATACTCAGAACATTTATATTGATAACTGCATTTCTTTAACGCTGGAAGAATTTCCAGTAACTAACCTTCAAGGACTGAAACGATAACCAATATCTGATCACTCAATCCCATTTCTTCACGCCTTTTTTCATTCTTCACTATTTTCCTATTATGTGTTTTGGGGAACTTAGCCAGATAGCTCTGAGTCAAAATAAACGCCTGTATCCGCCATTTTTCAAATTTGTTTGGTGACACTTCGTGTATGCTAGCTGGTCAGTCCTTCGTGACCAGCTCCAAAAAGAGCAACACGTGCACGGACAGTGTGAGAAGGTCGAACGACACCATCTTGCATGCAGGGTAAATTGAAAGGAAAGACACTTCTGAAATATGTGTGTGGTTAAGGAAGAATCGCGTGTTTATTGCTCGAACTTTGCATTTTGCAAACTGAGAGATTACTCGCGCTTTGATCTTAACAGACAAGACAATTGTTATGTAAATTAATGCACAATGTCTGCATTGTCTTTGGCGCTCATGGCAACAAGGAAGGGTTATTCAACGCAGCTGCTCCCTGTTCAATCAAGAACCATTTTTTAAAAATGCCGTGCTGATCTTATTGCCTGGAAGTTGTAAAATATTCAACAGTCATATATCGGATACCTGTGGAGGCTGGGAATTTTGGCTTAAAAAGTTGTGCAAGAGAAATGGATTGTGCGGTCTCGAGGTTATGGTCAGTTTGCGGAAGTCTGTTGATGCTGCGAAATTCGTTTTAAAAACTCGGTACCAATTTCAAAATTTATTGTGTTATAACCTTCGATATGAGTCGCTGTAGTTATTCGTTATCTCAGCGATGGCCTAATTAACCTATCTTTTCGTTCGATGTTATTTAATTATAAGAAGGTTTTTTTTCGCTGTGGTTGCAAAATAATGTAATTTCCTGCGGATGGTTTCCGATATTGCTTCATCGATCGTTTATATCTTTTGTGCCTGTGGAAACTTCAAGTTGCACTGTATAAAGAAGAACAAAAGAAAAAGTATCTATAATGGCGCGAAATTTGGACAAAGAAAAACATAGAGGAAAAGATTCAGGTTTGAAGGCGAGACTTTCAAGAAAAGTAGCGGAATTGACTATGGTTGTTCATTTGTTGTTTACAAGAAACCATGAGAGGGAAATTGAACTCGAGGCCTGGAAGACGGTTTATGAAAATGAAATCAGTTCTGTACAAAAAGATTTGAAAGGCAAAATTTCTTGGTTAGAGGGGCAGCTTAACCAGCTCGAAAAGTTCAAAGTTCTTTACGATCTGAAAACTGGGGAATGCGAGAAGCTTAAAGAGCAAGTCACTCAACAACAGAACAATGAAAAGTACTTGAAAGATAAGATCGAAGAAACAAACCAATTGATGGCTATTGCCGAGAACGAAATTGTCGAACTTAAAGAAATGCTAAATGGTAAACTTCAGTGTAAAGATGAGCAAACAGCAGCCCTTATGGGGGAAGTTGAACGTTTAAAAAATGAAAATAATGATTTAAATGAAACGATTTCTGCAAAGGTTCAAAAACTAAAGAGAAGCCATTTACAGAATAAACTACAAGAGAAAAAAATCGAGGAACTTGAGTCAAAGTTAAAGAAAACATTAGAAGACAAAGGCGAATTTGAGGATGATTGGCAGACTGAAATAAACCAACTTAAAAGAACAGTTGAAGATTTATTGAAATCCAAAGAGGAAAGTGCTGACTCAATCAGTAAACTTGAATGGAAAAACAAACAACTCACTCAGAAGAAACAAGAGTTGGCAAATCATGTGAAAGAGTTGGAATCACGGTTACAGCAAATTGTGAATGATCATAGTAAACAGAGAAGGGATTCACGGTCACAGCCTGTTAAGAACAGCAGCCCAGAAATTCCCCCAAACACTTCTTCATTTGATGTAAGCACTGTATATTCATAAATGCACATATCAAAACATACCTTAGACTAGATAAGAAAGTTCCAAAATTTACATGTCAGTTAGATATAACACTTGCACAAAACCTTGGATGGGTTAAACCACAGGCACACAAGCTTGTTGCAAGTCTTGACAATTATTTCCCACATGAAGTCTTATAGATTCAAGCTTGGGGCACCTGTGGGTAAACAAGCATTAAATCTGGACCTTTTTCTGTCTTGAGAAAGGTGGGAGGGAGAGAAGGGTTGATTTAGTGCAGTCCACATTAAAAGCCAACCTGCAGCTATCATTTAATGACTCTCCCCAAAGATCAAGTACTTGAGTTGTCAGTTGTTTTATCTACAGTTTATTGTTTCTTACACACATGATTTTATGTAGATGGACAATACACAATGGCATGCACATACAGATTTTGTTTTTGAGTGTTAAAGTAATATTATGGTATTACACAGTACCCAAAAGACAGTTTATGTAGTGAAGCATTCAAGACATATACATGTGCTAAGTGATGCAATCACATAGCACATGTATATGAATGCCTAACATTTAATAGTTTTAATTTTACATAAAATAATTTGTTAACAAATGGTTAACAAAATGTTTGTCTCAAAACTTTAAAAAATTCAAACTTAATCTTATAGTAAATTTTTATAATGGTAATAATAATAATGATAATGATAATAATAACAATAATAACAAAGCAGCAATGGGCAATTTTCAAAACTGCCCTTCCAGACAGAAATTAATATTCAAAGATTGCTAATAGCCAAAGACAGAAACACACTATGAAGTACAGACACCAAACAGTTTTAATTTAACAACTAGTGACTCTATGTTCCTCTGGTAATTAATATAACCAACACCATTCAAGAACTGAAACAGATACAACTGTTGATGAAATATATATTTTTGACATAATATCTTTATGTTTTAAATCCTTTGCCTTTATGTTAGGATTGGGATTGGGAGGGTTAGTAGGCAGGAGGGGGTTATTAGAGAGAAGGAAGGTGAGGGGGCTTATTAGAGTGTTAACAATAGGTCTGAATACATTAGCTATCCTAACTAAATGACGAACTGTGCTGTGATGGCCAACACTAACAGTGTATAAACAACTTAAAATTTGATAGTTTTTTTTTCTGTTAACAGAAAGATGAGGAGCTTGAACGACTCAGAAGAGAAATTCAAAAATATCGATTGGAGCTGTCAAACAGAGAGTCCAATTTTAATCGAATGTTCAGTGACCACCGACCAGTCTTAGTGGAAACTGGGAGGGGTAAAAAAACCAGCACCCATGACAACATGGTGAGTGGACCCAATGATAAATACTTTTAAACGTTCTAATAAGCCCCCTCTACAATCCAGTATTTAAGCACCCCGTCTAGAGCTTCAAATTTTAAATAAACCCCTATCTCTAATATAAGCCTTCCCCCAATGCAAAGAAGATGAAGCTTAAAAACATGCGTTCTGTTTTGAAAATACATTTTGTCAATGGTTACATATTTTTAAAGTCTTTGAAAATTGCTGATTAACACACCAGAGGAACACATTAAGTTACTAGTTGCTATATGAAGTGAAAATTTTTACTTCCTTGGATAGACCTTGCTAAATGAGGCAAAGCGGTCAAAAATTTTTTAAAGAATCTTTTATGGTTCTTGAAATATTAACATTTGAAATCCTCAACTAATGATGTAATGTGGGGTTCCAACAAATTTATATTTTTTAAAATTCTGCTGCCAATCTATAATCTTTCAATGTATTTAAGCCAAACTAGGGCTGCTGATGTCTCACAAGGTAGATAGATCACCACTGCAGGTTTGGCTCAAATTTGTCCAAAGGTTATGGATTGGCAGCAGATTGGAACCCCACATTATGTCATCAGTTGAGAACTTTAAATGTTTATATTTCAAGAACCATAAAAAATTTTGAAAAAAAATTAGACCGCTATGCCTCATTTAGCAAGGTCTATCCAAGGAAGTAATAACATTTTTCGCTTCATAGGCACTTTAAACGTGTTTGTTAACGTGACTTCATGTTGTGTTTCTACCTTTGGCTATGACAGTTTTTGAATAAGCCCCCTGTCTGGAGGTCCAAAAATAAATAAGGCTCCCAGAGGCTTATTAGAGCATTGTACAATGGTTTGTAACAAATGTTATTATGTTGAATCTAATTAAATTATTACTAGTACTAAAAAAATTTCTTACTGTCTTTATTATCTGCCGTAAGAGGTGATAAGTTGTCAACAACTATTGCTGTTGACAACTAAATAACATTATGGTCAATGACCAAATAACATTGTCTGTGGGAGAGGTTATCAATAACTAAACAGGCAAAATTTTAATTTTCTATATTTTCAACTCTTGTTGTGTCAGGTCAGTCTGCCACTTTCTTAGCACAAATTCATAACAAACTAAATGTCATTGACTTCATTTTTAAACTGTTTGGAGGTCTAGTCTATTTGTGTAGGTATACCTGACTCTAGCACAATGCAAGCACCCCATGCCAACACCTTTTTGTTCCCCACTAATACCAATCTATGAAGAGTTACAGTGACAGGCACAACATTGCGTTAGACATAGCAAACCTGACCTCTCTCATGTAGTTACCACTATCTAATATACAACTTAATATTGCATTTTTATAAGATTTTCCACCCTCTTTTTTATTATTTTGCCATGTACTATCTTCTAAGTATAAAAATTGGATTTTTTTTCCACCCTTCACCATTATTCCACTTTGTACTATTATTCAGGTCCGGTTCCTTAAAACCTTGATTAACTTAACCTCAGGTTAGAACAAAATTCAAACAATACTTTCTTTGTAAGTAAAGCTATGTTATGCTTACAGAATACTGATCAGATTTACCAATAAAAAAGGTGAAACCAAGAATTTAAGTCGAAAGCAGGCTCCAGAAGATAGGAAACAGGATCACAAGTTAAGAAATTAATCCTGGGTTAGCACTAATCAGATGTTGAGGAACTGGGCTCAGAACTCAGGATGGCCGAGTGGTTAGCACTTGTGCCTCCCTCCACTGTGGACCCAGGATCGAGTCCTGGTTTCCACATGTGGGCTGAGATGAACGATCTCAATCTGACTCCGAGGGTTTTTCTCCGGGCTCTCCGGTTTTCCTCCCTCAACAAAATCGACACCCAGCTAATTCTATCTGGCTATGGAGCTGTGCTCCAAGGTCATGTATGGGCCGTATAGCGGCAGCAATATGCGCCTTAACATGTTTTCGGTCCAGCCTGGTTGAGCTGCGTCCTTTGCAATTCAGTCCATGACTGCAAGTAAGGGCAATTAGTTCGCTAGATATTATTATTATTATTATTAACTTCAGTGAGTAATCCTTATTTTTTGATTGGCTAAAATGTTTGTAGCTTGAAGTGGTACTCTTAGACACCTGTTACAAAATTTTCAAGTCATTCCGAATATGCATATTCCTACAATGTATATGTGATAATTTACATTAAACAGTACATGCAGTTGAATTTGTTGACTCATTGCTAACAAATATTAATGTTTCAAAATGCCACTACTTTAGGGTCAAGCAATAAAATTTATGAGCTTTAATTAGTTTAATGAAATTTGAGAAACAAGTAATGGTAAAGAGCTTTGTTTGGTTGCAAGCTGTTCTTACAGCATAATTAATATATTTTTTGATAAAAGCTTAGAATATGTATGAATAATGCTTTAACTTGTATTATGATTCTTAGCCTCTGGACCCTTCAAAGGTCTGGTCAGTTTTTCATGTACCTGATTGTTCAAAATGAAGCAATCCTTTATAACCATGTTTTCATATGTCCATTAGTGGTGGAAGCAAAATATTATTGGGGTGGAGGCATAGTGCGGTAATTGTAACAGCTCGTTATAAAATCTGAGATTCCTTTTCAGGAGTTGCTGTTGTTAGCCAGAAATTATTGGGAAGGGGGTGGGAGGCAGGATCCCCTAACCAAATTATTATTGGGGCCAGTGCCCCCAACCCCCTCCCCGAGGTTCTGCCACCCATGGAGTCATACTGTCACCTGAACTTGTATTAACTGTATCAATTTTCTCCATTTAGGGATTTCCAAACCTTACTGGAGCACGTAAGAAAAATTCCGCCTCGCCTCCTCACCTGCCTGCTCTGGGTAACCAACGCAACTCAGCAGCACCTCTCACACCAAGACACTTCCAGGGATTTTAGTTCAACAGTTTCATGGACAGTGTATTTGTTTTATTTAATAAGTTGTCAGTAAAACCTAATTGTGAATAAAACTTAATTTTCATAGTTTTTTTTCTCTTCTCACACACTGAAAGCTGCTTTTAGTTAGTTATATTTCTTATTCAGTATCAGGTTTTGTCACTCTTGGCTTGATTATTTTTTATGTTTAAATATTTATTGGCTCATAAAGTTGTATAAAAATTCCATTTTCAGAAGCTTCACATCAAGTACAATAAAACCAGCTTTCTATTATTGAAAACTATGTAGTGTTAATTACTTTGTTAACTCAAGGCAAGCATTGCTGTTATAGTTTTTGAACTGTAACCATGTTAATTTTCACTAAAAAACTGGAAAAATGCATAAATATGCTGAGGAACAATAACTTAAAAAGTATAGGAACCAAGAGAGGCCTCATTAATTTTGTTCCGAAGGCTATAATAGTTCTAATGAGTGTATCTACAAATATTGAATATATTTTGTTCATATTTTTGTGAACTGTGTATTTCATACAGGCATTATTTTTGCTAACTTAAGAACACATTATATTCCTTGTTGGTTAGGGATATTACATCAGTATTGAAGTCATGTGCTTAAAGGTAAATTAAATTGTTCTTTTGCTCATGATTGTTGCCTTGTAGTCTTTGCTTAAAATAATTGATTAATGGAAGCAGGTTGTTTGCATTTGTACCCAATGTGCTCCAGTTTTAGGGTTGTTGATTTCTTGTAAAAACAACAACAACAACTACTGTAGCCTGAATAGCCGTAAGTAAGGCGCCGTCTTGTTGTCTGTTCTCCTGTGTCCCCTAGAGTAAAAAAAAAGGTCATACAACAACAGCAAAAACAAATCTTTATTCTTCCTTTTTATAAGTACATGTTTGCATTGATTAACTGTATAATGTTACAAACAGATGAAGGAGAATGGGTGCCTCAAAATTTATGAGGAACAGACACCCAGAATTACAAATTCAAAGATTAATATATAATATAATACTAGGCCGGACACATATCAGCATACAATGCACACAAAAAGACATGAGGATATTTTATCAAGACATGAGACACAGGTATGACAGTTCAACTACAATTTTATTTGCGCTGGCTCAAGCTAGAAAAACTACAACTCAGTCTTAATGCATGTGTTCAGCGAGCAACACTCAATCCCCCTTTGGAGATACAAGTCACACTAAAGGTGCAAACATAACAGTGTAACCCTCCCCCCCCCTCCTCCCCAAACCAGTTGGTTGCATAGTTTGTGAGATGAGTGGGCGTTCGACCGATATTGTCTTTAGAGCCAACTGATTTTGATATTGTCTTTAGAGCCAACTGCTTCTGGTATGGTCACTGTGGAGGTGGTGTGTCGTCTTGTGGGCTTGAATCATTCCTGGGGGGGACTAAATTTTAGCTGGTTTTAAGCGATTGAGATTGTTGTCTCCTTTCTGTCCATATCAATGGTGAAATGCTTGGGGGCTCTTCGAATGAAGGGCAAGGCACTCTGGTATGGGTGAGCAGGAGGTGGCTTAATGTAACTGTCGCTGCAGACATACACATGAGATGTGCTATTGGTATCTGAAGGGATGTAGGACGTTAGCTAGGGAACTGTGCCACTTGTAAGTGGGAATAAACCGTTGAGGTTTCATAGTTTGACGAAGTTTGGAAACAAACGAGGATGGTTCCACCATAGTGATGGGGGGGGGGGGGCGTAGAGAAACAGAGTACTGTATGATGACCCAGTAGGAATGCTCTGGGCAATGAAAGCCAAGATCCATGTATGTACCTTTCCCATAATTTGATTTTTACCAGGGGTAAATTTATGGTCTCTTAATCAGACAAGAATGGACATATCTGTCAACTTTAACTTGGAGATCTTACATGTATAGTTTCCCAGTTCCTGGTATACAGTATATGTAGTGGCTTTATCCATAGTGTCAAAGAGAGAAACTTTAGATGGTTCATTAGGAATGCTCTGGGCAATGAAAGCCAAGATCCAAGTGTTGGCCCAACTACTGTATTGCTTGTACTTAGTGCAAGGAGTTTGAAGCAGCTGATGTTTACTCAGACAAGAGGTTTGCCACTTCCTTTGAAAAAGCAAACAATAAATGAAGATTAATAATTTAGTCCTCAACGTAAGACAACTTTTCTGTTGAACACTCAAAATGAAGCAATTCATTTTTACAAAAGGGTCCTTAAGCATGGGATGTGCTGCCTTCTGAACACCGAAAGTCATTGAAATCTATTTCTAGTTTAGATGCTTGGGGTAATAATTGTTATCAACAGGTGATCATCATATTGGAATCTCCCAAATTATCAATGAAATAAAAAAGACTTCCCAACTCTGTTACTGCCCTACATGTATACTATAAACATTTCTTTAAACACCTTTCTCCAATCAACTAGCTCATCCTCGATTGTCAGTATATTCAGCAACTGCTCTCAACACTGATTTAGGTTGATATCAATATAGTACTCCATAACTTAAAATCAATGTTGATTACTTTTCCCATGCCTTGCATTGATTAGGCATATTTCCTTTTTGTGTTGAAAACAATATTGTATATTATTTAATCATATTTTTTTGCTCAATGAAGGTACTTAAGGTCAAATAATACTTCAATGTCAAGTCCTGCATGTGATGTAACATTTGGTACAATCGCAGTTTGATTAGAGTTGCTTGACAAACCATTGTTTATAGTTCATTAGTATGTTGAAATGTGTACATATTTTTAAAAAAAATAATAGTTCTAATGGCAGTCTGACTCGATTAGTTTAGAAACTGTTTTCAGACTGCCAATATCATTTGTTCTTTTTTCCCCAGAATTAAGATACAAATAAACTATATTATTGATGTTGTTAGTGTTATTGTATTGTACTTATGACAAAAGTACTTACAAGCATTTTCTTGGTGTTAAATTGCCCTCTTTGCAAGCCATCAAACAAACCTGAGTAATTTATTTCATCTATGCACCTAGTAGGAACAGCACCAATTAAGGTACAGTACAGTTGTTGTATTTTTTTATTCAAATATATATAAATTATCTTATACTTGTAATTAAGTTACTGGCAGATGTTGTGTATTGTAACAATAAATTATATATAATAATTTAAGTGTTAACTACTTGCAACCAGTGTTGAAAACACTTTTTTGCGTCAATCTGTTGTGGGCAAAGCAGAAAAACCTAATGTATCACTATGAATGATGTAGGGTCCGAAATTGCGACTCACTGGTCACCAATGCAGCCAAAAATAGTGTTGGCAGCCAGAATTATAAAACTGAACAAAAAGTGAAGAAACAAAAATTGACTAACACTTTTGTTTGGAGACCAAACCTTTCCACCTGGCTACATATAATTATCTTTATGTAGGTCGCCAGATGGCTCCCTTATGAAAAACTTAATTTTAGCCCCTGTGACTACCACCATCTAATGCATATTTTTTGCAGTAAAATCAATGTAGACAAATTACAATTACAATTACAATTACAGCTGTTTAAGATTGTTTGGTAAATTTTGTATTAATAGTTGGCACACACAAGATTGTATCAAGTGGCCCAACAAATAAAACATAATAAATTAAAAGTAATTGTAATTGTTCATGAATTCAACAAATGACTTAAGTCATTAAAAAAGGCACCTTTGGAGCTGTTCTTCACTGGATAGTAATTCTTGTTCAAGAGAGTTCAGTTCCTGTATACAGTATGGACAGAAAAAAGTTGATGGATAGATTAGAAAAAAAGATGCAACCTGAAATTTGTGCATGACTAAACTTCAGTGGTTAATGTTCCTGTAGTGTACATTTAGTTCTTTTACAGGGTAGGGCTGTTGGCCCCATGCCCGACCCCTAACCTGGAGGGCCAGGTGCTGTATTCATCCTGCCCTTCTCCTAAAACCTGCCCAGTAAGCTTAAACCTACAGTACCAGGGACTGAAGTCCAAGCTGATCTAATTTTGAGAGTCATTGTGGCATGCAAGGCAGAGAGAATGTGCATGAGTCAAGCAAAATTAACTACTTGATACTCCAAGAGAGTTTGCTGAGCTATTTTTCATTCCAGTAGCCTGGTTTCTAAAATAACTGATTCAACAGTTGTGGGCTCATTTTGAAAGACAAAATAAAATGCTTATTACATTTTAAGATTTCTTCTTTTTTCCCTCATCACGACCGAGCAAGAAATGGACATTATGAGTTTAGAGCTCAATGACAAATGCGTCCAAGCTGGCACTGCAAGGTGATTCGGGATCTTAATTTTGTCTTGTCATTAACAACATAAAAAAAGACCATCTTAGACTGGGTTTAACACAGGTAGCCCATTAACAACAAATGGTTACCAACAAAAATTATGTTTAAAAAATGTATAAAAGGCTAAAAGTTTAAAAAGATTAAAATGCCAAACATTTTCGACTAAAAGTCATCTTCAGGGTAGAGTATTGCAAACAAGTGGTACTTAGTCTAGTTATTAATAGGGAGGCCATCAAAGAGCAGTTTGGTCGCCAACAGGCAAGGTTACATTTACATGGATGTTGATAAACTGGCTGAGCTGATAGAGTTGAGTTATGTAAGAAGAAGGTAGATGTTGATAAACTGGCTGGGACTGAAAGGGTTGAGTTATGTAAGGAGAAGGTAGATGTTGATAAACTGGCTGGGACTGAA